>CM055206.1:4143681-4171181 GCA_029224185.1 Karalla daura
ACGGTGCACATGCCAGGCCAGCAGGTGGCGCTGTGGTTTTTGGGATTAACTAAAAATGCATGCGCGCAGACACACTCCCCTTTTACGACCACGCGGGCCCCTCGTGTTCAGACAGCCGGAACCGGGCAAAAAAGTTTTGCATTTTCCCCTGAAAATGTTGTGTGAGCAGCCACTTCCTGTGGTATTTGTCTCACTTCTTATACAATTTGTATCCAAACGTTCCTAGAGTGGTTGAGTTGAGTACTGATCTTTATTCTCTGGTGCCAATGTAGAGGAGGATAGATCACCGGCTTCATGTCTCATATGCTAATTTACCTGTGCTTGAACAGAGGCGTGTACGGGCAGATGTTTTTGGAGGTGGGGGGCAGTGACTTCCATATCCACGCAGTATGATTCACATTTGTACTCTGGGTCATATTCCATGCGGCTGTTTTCAGTTCCAAATCCGAAATGTGCATATGAATAAGGATGTGATGATGTTTTCAGACCTGCTGTACCTCCTCAGCTGGGAATAGACTGCTGTTATACAACAAGGCCAAGGTTAAATGTTTTCTTTTTTTCATTCTAGGTCCCCTTTAAGATGTTGTTTCTTCTCTGTATTTTCTGCTTTTCGTTCTCATTTCCAGCTTCC
The DNA here is from genome assembly GCA_029224185.1 of Karalla daura. Classification (NCBI taxonomy): domain Eukaryota; kingdom Metazoa; phylum Chordata; class Actinopteri; order Chaetodontiformes; family Leiognathidae; genus Karalla; species Karalla daura. The sequence continues at coordinate 4,144,313 of CM055206.1, forward strand.
CTTTGTCCCCCATTCAGTTATTAGATACATGTATATATCATTCTTGACTAACGCAATAAGGGTAATTTCCCAGCGGGATTCCTTTCATTTCATCGAGTGTGATGTAATGCAATGTCCTCTAATGGCAAATGAAACTGGTGACAGTAGACTGATAAATCCAGAGATCCCAGCTGACGGGGAGGGGGGGGGGGGGGGGGCAAGGAGGGGGAGGCAGAGTAAGGAGGAGCGGGGAGGCGGAGTTCGCTTCTGCTACCTTTCGCTCCGAGCAGCGTGTCCCTGATGAACTGCTCCAGGTCCTCGGCTCGTTTATGAATCCTGTCAGCATCATCCTCCACCTGCTCTCCGTCTGCAGACACCTTAGTGGCCTACACACACACACACACAAATAAACAGACACGTCATGAAAAAATAAACTGTTGAATAAGTGAAAATATTGACTCTGTCTCACAAAGGAAGGGAAAAGACGGAGAGATGTGGTCCCGAGGATGCAGAAGAATGACAGGTGATGATGGCAAAACATACGCTCGATCGATTGGGCTGTGTGTGTGTGTGTGTGTGTGTGTGTGTGTGTGCGTGCGCGTGTGCGTACGTGTGCTCGGTTCAGTCTGTTTTTCTTTGTTTTTCTGTTTCTCGTTCACATGTGCAGTCACAGCCTCAACATACACGAACACGTCGATGGATGAATTATTGACATGAGGAGAAAACACGACCTCACACTTTTACACACACACACACACACACACACACACACACACGCGCACAGAGGGTGAATCTGACAAACATATCCTCTCTCTCTCTTTCTCACACAGACACACACACACACACAGAGAAAGAAAGAGCAGGTAATTACTGCTGTGACTTGACAAGACCATGCTATATCATTTTAGCTGGTGTTTGTGTGTGTGTTTGTGTGTGTGTGTGTGTGTGTGTGTGTGTGTGTGTGTGTGCGCGTGCGAGACACTGATGTGGGATGTGGGTGATAGCTCTCGCTGTCAACAAATGTCAGGGCCCCAGTCCCTAAAAGGGTGTCGCTTGACAGCATGAATGTGAGTGTTATTTTTCCCCACTTGGTGCATACACACAACACGCACACACACACGCACACGCACACACACACGCACACACACACACACACGGAAGCGTTTCTCGATTTCAGTGTGCATCTTTCAGGGACGGAAATGCTTGCGCACACCCTCGCGCCGCGCGCGAGAGCGAAGTCAACCTCGTTTCTTGCAGCAAATCAAAAAAAACGAAATCATAAAATCTCGACTTAATTTGCGGAGCGGTCTTCCAGGAACGGGCCCCGGCAGCCCGGGGGACTCCTCGGGGCCTCTGTTTGAAGTGACTGATTAACATGGCGAGCTGGAGACTCACAGGACTCATCGGCGCTAAAGCGCGGCCTAATTACGATTTTCTGATCCGCGTCCTCGTGGTGCCGGGTCCATTCATATTCAGCTCCCTGTTTTTATTTTGTATCTCGGCGGAGCCGGCTCTTGGGAGGTGGGGGGGTGGAGGAGGGGGGGCGGAGGGCCGCCGCTTCACTTTGTGTCAGCTGGTTTGTGCTAATTTTATTGAAATGTGCTTTAGCATTTGCATCACTGGAACGGGACGTAAACTGTCTCCATAACCTGCGGAGACTTGATTCTGTCGGCCTTGTAAACAAGGAAGTCTCATTCCCATGTAGGGGAAACAAACCTCAATGTGGCACTCTGAGAACGGGGGTCCCCTCTCTCTGTGCCAGCTGCTGCTGGTGTCTTGCTTAGATGTTGGTGGCTGCCGTTATCGTGGACGCTCCCCTTACTGCCGCTGTGGCCGTTACTGTCCGCGCTCTTGTTATTGTTGTAACTACAGCTACACCTACTGCGTCTCGTCTGGACCCTATCGAAGCACGGCCTGCCGCACAAGCGGACCTGTGTCCGTGCTGTGGTACTCGGGCGCCGCCATAAGCTGCGATGCACGCAAGCTGTGCTACGTTCCCTCCGTCTTGTTATGTTGGGGAGGGGTGGGGTGGGGGGTTTGCAGAGAGAAGGGGTGAGGGAGAGGACGAGAGACAGACGGCGAGAAAGGGAGGCTTAAGAGTCCGCACCCTGCTGTGGAGCTGGTCCATCTCCACCACCAGTGATCCCAGGTTGGAGTCGGCCAGCTGCAGTAATCTCTCCGGAGCCCTCTGAGGCGACAGCATGTGCTGCGGGAGAGGAGGAGAGAGATGAAGGAATTACGGCGAGAAATGCCTGACACATTTTGGCCCGGGGCTAAGCTTTTGAACTGCCTGGGGCTCTGTGCTGTAGAGCCGCGAAGGAGACGAGGAGGGGGAGGAGGAGGAGGAGGAGGGGGATGAGCAAAGCAGGCTAGGAGTGCGGAAAGGGAGCACGAACTGAGGGAGAAACACCTGACATGACTCGGCGCTTTTTTGAATTGCGTCGCAGGGTAAGTGCTGACGGACCTGTGCGCGTCTGCTCCGTCGCTGAGGAAACAAACGCTGAACAGGCTGGGACCATGATTTTTATTTGAGGGGGAGGCAATCGAAGAGTAACGAGGCGCCCTCGAAAGCACTTGAAAACAAGCCGCGAGACGTTAACGGCAACGCTCCCCTCGCCGGGCGGGGAGCCTCGCCGGTCTGCGAGCCACCTCGACAACTCCGCCCGGGTCGACATGAGACCCAGGCGGGGTCGCCACCCTGTCGCTCTACAACATCACAAAGCGTATGCGATGAGACGGCTCCAACGCCTCGGCCCGTTTCTCACCATTTAATCGGCTCGAATGACCTCCCCGCGATAGTCCCGATAGGTCCGAAGTGCGAAAGAGACCCCGACAGAAACCGTCCGCCTGTGCATCAACCGCGAGTCGCTCTCGGAGCGGGATCTCACCTTGAGTTCCTCCGTCATGTTCTCGAAGCGGTACAACACCTTATAAGGTGGCGGGAGGGGCGTGGTCAGGGTGACCTCGGTGATGATGCGATACAGGCGGTCCATGTCGCTGATCAACAGGCCCGAGCACTCGTCGTCACAGGCTGGGAGACACGAAACAGAACGTGGGGTCAGACATGACTCACGTGCTAAGGGGTCGGCCGGAGCTACAGGAAAGGTGCGTGCGTGCGTGTGTGCGTGTGTGTGTGCGTTGACACATCGGCGTTTTGAGTTTTGACTCGGGCGGAGAGAATAAGAGGAAGATGAAAGAAGAAGACGGACAAAACGTCATGTCTGCGTGCTTTGGCATCTGAATGTGCAGTCCTGGGCTTTCTACCGGAGTCTGTAAACACATCACTCTGTGTGTGTGTGTGTGTGTGTGTGTGCGTGTGTGATCACTGTGTGTGTTTGCGTTTAAGCAACTCTGGCATCAGAGAGACAGCGTTGCCGATGCATGAAATTCAGCACAGAGAGGCAAAGGCACCTATTATGAGCACACACTGCAGGCTAGAAAACACACACACCAACGCAAGCACACTCCGGGGAATTCACTCAGACACACGCGCACACACACACACACACACACACACACTTCCCCGCCGCTTGTGTGCGTGGATTTTCTCTCCTCTCCTACGGCCCGAGGCTGATTTATCGCAGAAATTAAAATTTCTGACAAGGGAAATCAAAGATGAATTAAATAAAATAAAACGCGTTTCTACTCCATCAATCTCTGACAAAAAAAAACCGGGACACACAAACGCGCAGCGAGCACGCAGACGCACACAGGCGGGCGGGCGGGCGGGCAGGTGACGTGCTGTTCATTGTGTGCCGGACTGAACGGCTGCACGTCACACCACAAGGCATTCAAGACCCCGGGTGACGGATTGACGCTGGCTCCGAGCCGGGGAAAACGACCTGCCGACATGCCGCCCGACACGTCGCCGGTTGGCAAAGCGGGCCGGAGAGCCTCAAAACGAGCTCGTCTGACGAGCTGGCACAGGACGGGGTGCACTTTGAGTCCGCTCGGCGATTAGGTAGTGTAGTGTTTCCGTCTGTCCATCTCACCTTTTCATGATGAAGGATTGTACAGAACCTCAGAGGGAAGGAACGGCTGATTTTACTTCTGAGGACGGAGAACACACAGGGGCGGTTGGAGGACCCGAGCTCGGACTTGTCGAGGGCAAAAAAGAAAGCAGCCGCAAACTCGTTGGACTCCGGCCGCTTGTTTGCAAAACTGGCACGGAAGCGATCTTACGCTCCACCGCACGCCTGCATTAAAAACGGGACTCACGCCGGAGATCGTCTGAGACCCCTGGCGCACGCGCACACACAAGGCTCCGGTTAGAACTAACTGGTACTGGGGGCCACGTTTCCCCCTCCTCCTTTCCCCAGGTCGTCCCCAGGACTTTCACAAGGAGGCTTGTGATGCGCACCCGCGTTGCCAGACTTGCAAACGGGCGCTTGAACGGCGTCTGAACGCACGGAAAGGCCCGAGCGAGCAATTTCCCCTCCCGACCCCGGGCAGGAGCAATCTGGCGTCCCCGCAGCCTCCTCCTCCTCCTATATTCTCTTACCTCGAGACGCGCTAATGGAAGCCAATTGGCCCCCGCCATTACGGCCGTATTAAGTTTAAATTAGCTCCAAAATGACGCCGAAATCACTTCCTGAACGACTTGAGTCTGACTTCTGCCACCAGCGGCCCCCTCCGTCTCCCGTGGCAACCAGAGGGGAGAAAGGAGAAAAACCAAAAGCCAGAAAAATAGAAAGGACCTCGACTGCTCATTTGCATGTTATTGCCAAAATAGAGCCGAAGTCGCGGCGTAGGGTGACAATGCCGGCTGGTGAGCAGAGGGCGGGGGGGGGGGACGCTGGTGAGGCTTACCGTGGGGTTTGAGCACACGCCATTATGGAACGCAGGATTATCAGCAAATAGCTGTGGCCTCACATGTGGAGTAGCTGCATATTGACCCTTTATTAGTCATTAGAAACCACTTATGCCGCACTATGGTCCTAAAATGACTTAATAAAGGACCAGCATACTACTAATGTAAAGTGCTCTAGTGGTGCTTTGATTCACATTCAGATGAGGATGTCTGGTCAAACTGGTCAAATGTGTTTGACGGCTCTGTGACGCGTGGTATCTCGATCAGACAGGAGAGAGGAAACAAAGGCAGAGGAGGGAGAGGAAGCGGCCGAGGGCCCGGCGGGAGGCCCGGGCCGCCCGCACCGCGGAGCCGTGCGTTAGTCTTACAGATGATCCCGGCTGCTCCACACACATGCCTGTCCATGCACCGGTCACACGCCGTCCCGGTGGCCCCGGGCCTGCAGCGGCACTGGCCGGAGGCGGGCTCGCACGGTCCGGCCAGCGCCCCCCACGGGGAACACTTACACTCCTCGCAGCGGCCGCCCGGCGTCCGCGGGTCGCCGTGGTAACCGGTCGCACACCTGGGGGACAGGGTGAGACGGGTCAGCGGCACGTCCCACTTCCCGGGAGGGTCGTTTTTACACTTGACGTTCGCGTTTGTTTTGCGTTACCTCTCGCAGTGTCTGCCCTCGTGGCCCTCCGGGCAGGCGGTGCAGCGGTAGTCGTCGAAGCCCTCGGCGACGCAGGTGGGACTGAAACTAGACACAGGACACGTGACAGGCGTCAGCCGCCGCGTCTGGCAGCGGCGTCGGCGCGGGCCGGACGGCGGCGTTACTTGTTCTCCGGGCCGGCGAGGGGGCAGGCGCAGGGCTTGCAGTCGTCGGGCCGGCCGCGGACCACGCCGTAGAAGCCCGGGGCGCAGCGCTCGCACCGGTCGCCCTCCGTGTTGTCTTGACAGTTCTGCGCACGGTACAGAAACACGTTTCTGTTGTAAGCGGAGCGCGTTCTCTACCCGCCGCAGAAGAGTCAGAGCAAAACGTGCAAAGGCCGCGGAGCATCCTGGGTACAGACATCAGATGCGTGGGCGTGCGTATCGTTGTTGTTTTATGCATCCGTGAGAAGTTTTTATGCCTTTACAAGGGCTCTACACTTGTTATGCTGCACCATCATGGCAAACCCCAACGCATCGGCGTTTCATTTCCCCATCATGCATGTCTCCCTGCGCCACACAGCTACACCCGTTCACCCGACTGCCCGTCCGTGGAGCTTCTCATCTCTCGAGAAAGCCGACTCGTTTTTCCGAATCAAATAAACAGCAGTTAGGCTGCGTGTTTATCGGCGCGCCGGACTTTGAAAGGGGACGAGACACAAGGTCTGCCTGGGCGAGAAGGAGAAGAGGAAAAGAAGTGAACGCGCGCATCTTTGAACGATTTGCAGGCATCCGAGGGACGAGGTGGATCTGTTTTTTGTGCACGCTCTGAGCCGCTAATCAAAAAGCGTGGGGGACATTAGCATTCACCGCTCAGCTCGCGCCCAACCTCTTGCTTCTCCAGCCGGCAGTGAGTGATTGAGAGGACGGCGGACGGGGCCGTCCGTCATCCTCCCCTTCATCGCTGACAAAGTGGCGCCGGGGAGGCTTGCTTTGGCGCTCGTGCCGAGACGATCGTCTCGGCACCTTTGTTTGATTTACAGCGACGGACGAATGGAACTAAAGACAAGCATCCACTGTGGGGCGGTGAGTGAAGTGGTAATCGGCGACAGGCGCTACGTGTCTCTGCAGGCAGGGTCGCGAAGAGGAAAAAAAACGCGGAGCCCCTGAACGCTCCGTCTGCGGCGGAACTGGCAACCCGTCCCGAGTTGCGCTCCCGCGAGACCGTTCGGATAACGGATGGACGGACCTGACAGCGGGGAGGACGCCTCCAGAGATGCGGCTTGATTTCAAGAACCTACTGTAAAGGAATGTGCGGGAGACAAGCCGCAGCATCGCTCGGAAACCCTATCTCGCGCAATAATAGACCACCATCATGAAGGAAGACAGGCACCACCACTAGTAGTAGAGCGTATCAAGATCATGGCCTCCTTATCACCTATTTAGAAGCAGCATACAGAGGGAATACTTCTAGGTAATGGCCTACGAGTGTTGATGATGGTATCCTGTGCTGGATGGAGGAGCCTGGTGAAGGGGTGACTGTTCCCAACCTCATTTCTCTTCACCACCCACATCTTCTGAGCTATTCTGGGGCCCTCTCTCACACACACAAACACACGCATGCACACACGCACGCACGCACACCCTCGGCCAGAACTCTCTGGCCCGGGCTCTTTCCTGGAGCGGCGCGCACGCGGTAATGAATGGTTTTTTTGGGCCCCGGTCCCACTCCGCGAGCTGTTAGCCGACAGGTGCGATCTCACACGTCAAGGAGTTTAATAAGCCTCCGTCCCTCAGGAGGGGGCCGTCCGAAGCGCTCATTCACTTCCCGGGATTTCACAGACCTGCGCGCGGGCACCGACGCGTCCACAAGTACGCCCCCGAGACGGAGACGTGAGTTTCCCGCCCGCTTTCACGAGGACCGTTTAGCAGCCACAATGCAGAGTGCGTGCACGACTACGCAGCCCGATTCAAATAACGTATGATCTTTGTGTACGCACACACAAAGATCCCCCCTCTGCGTGTCCCCGGGGTCCTGTCTGACGCGTTCGCCTCGTTTGTCGAAAACGGGAACTTCAATCAGTGCGACAGGAAGTCGCCTCCTAACGAGGCAAGCCATTTCCATTAACTTCCTGTGTTCCTCGTTACCGCTAATTACCACAGAAACAAACTCGTTTAGCGTTTTCAATTTCGCCCGCTCGGCTAGAAAATGCTAATGACGGCGTTGCGGAGAGCGCGGCGGAAGCGGGGCGAGCGGGAGAAAATGGCTGCGAGGCGGAGGAGGGAGGGCGACAGGAATCAAAAACGCCAGGAGAGGGGGAGGAGTGGGGGGGGGGGGGCGAAAGGCGAGAGAAACAAATTGGCAAAACAAGGGAAATTAAGGAGAGGTGGGAGGGAGAGCGAGGGCTGTCGGGGAAGATTGGGGAAAAGGAAAGCGAGAGAAGGTGAGGCAGGAGGCAGAGAGGACGGCCGGGCGGCGATGGAGGACGAGTAAATACATAATTGGGGGAGAGAGGGAAGAGAATTAAGACGGGGGGTAAGAATGGGGCAGATAAAAAGAAACAATGGAAGGAATTAGAGGAGAGGAGAGTGGATTAAAGATGAGAGAGAGGGAGGGGGGCGGGGGCGGGGGGGGGGGGGGGGGCAAAACAGCGGCGAGGGAGGGGGGGTGGGGGGGCAGAACAGCGGAGAGGGGGGGTGGGTAGGGTGGGCAGACCGACAGTTGCATAATGGTCACATTTCAAAGCGAGTCAATCAGAGGGGGGAGATTATGGGAAGACCGTTTTTACATAATTGCTGAGCCTTTTAGCCGCGGCGTTCCCGTGCCAGGCAGTCAGCCACAGTCGCCGGCAGACGGTGTTGGGGGAGCCTCTCCGCAAAACAAATGGGAGGCGCGCTGGACTAATGGTGTCATTACCGGCGCCGATACCGCCGACACGCGGGGCCCCCCGACATGTTTCACCGCGTGCAAAAAGAAAGGCGTCAATTTTCAGAGAGAGGGTCCGCGAGATTGCAGCTGCCGGAGTCTTTTTTTTTTTTTTTTATATATATATCCGTGCAATTTCCAGAGTTTTATCATTCAGCGTCCTGGCGTTCCTCTTACGTGTAATTAAAGTTCAGGCTCCGAAATGGCCGAGTTCTCGCTGCCATCAAACTCCACGCTTCCACGGGGGAGCGTAGTGGGGGTAGAGGAAGTGAGAAGAGTGTAAGAATTACGGGCTGGCAGTGCACTAAACGCAGAGCTGAACGGACTCGTTATCACGTGCAACACAAAGAGCAGCAATGGACCTGTCCGGGGTGTATTCGCCGCCTTTTGCCCTCCTGGTATGCGAGCTGGAGATGGGCACCAGCAGACCCCTGTTGCACCGCTGGGTACGGAGCGGTGTGAAGATAAAGGGATGACTGAACCCATAATTCCCCGATGTTACTGTCTCTGGATACTTGCCCTCAAATTCAACACAATTCAAGCACCTTTATCTCGAGCACCAGTTCATAGCAATGTCAACATAGACCGACCAACCGACCAATTATCCAACCCACTCACCAACCTGCAGATATCAACAGTATCTATGACTCAACTTGCCACCTACTTTCCTTGCCGAACCTGCCTCCTTTCTCCCCAGCCCCATTTCACATCTTGGCATCTCCCTATGCCAAATTCTTTTGTTATCGTCTGTGACTATTTCACAGTCTTTTGGGATTGTAAGAGATCAAATCCTATTACAGCCTGGGGGCAGTGAGTCTGAGGTGTTGGGGAGGAGGTTTCGGGCGGTCACAGCATGGCTCAACGGCCTGTGACAAAACTCAAAGTGACCACACGGACAACAGTGAGAACAGACAGTTTAGAGTACAGTTAAATCCGACAAGCCAGCAGGTGGATTTACAGGAGAGACACGGGAGCGTGTGAGCGGGAACTGAAACGACCTGTTGCATACAAGTTCATAAAAAAAAGTTCATATCTGAAGATCACCTTCTCCACTCGTCTCCAGGAGCACAGACAGATCTTTGGGTCGGATCCAAAGGAGCGGATATTACACAAAATATTAAATAAGCCCCAGGTCGTTAATTATTGCCGGGCTAATTACAGTACCTGACATTTCTCCCAAACCACACACACACACACACACACACACCTGAAGCCGCCTGACATATGGCTGTACGAGGGTCTCCAGACGCACACACACACTCATTTACCTGGCATATGGATGTCTCGGGGTCACAGGTGGAGGAGTGCCCGCTGCATTGGCACTGAACACAGCTGCCCATGCCGACAGCGGTGGGCTCCCGGGACGCTGGGGCGGGTGCCAGCGAGCCAGCACGGAGGCGGTAGAAGCCAGCAGCACATTCCTGTCCAGACAGAGGAGAGAGTGGGACAGACACGCAGACGTGCAGACAGAGACAGACAATAAAGAAAATCCACACAGAATGTTAGGAGGGAGACGGGCCGATGCGAAAGCCTGAATAGCATGTTTTCCCCTCACTCGATCCCACACAACAGATGAAATACGGACACACGCCCACGCACACACACGCACACTTTAAAAAAAACTACTCAGGGCCCACATAATTATCTCTAAGAGTTATTTCTCTGGGCAACAGTTGACCACTCTCTCTTTCACACATGCATTCACACAATTAAGAGTTCTTCCCTTCAGTAACTTTTGAGCACACGCACACACACACACACACATAGCTGGGTTGCTAAGTGCACATGTGCATACAGACATGCAAGGTACCTCTCTCTTGCCCCCCCCCCCCTCTCTCTCCTGTTCAGTAATAATTAATGGAGTCCATTTAAAGAGCCATCTGTTCCCTCCGCCAGCGCTAAACGGCCGTTTAAAAATACTTTATTAACAACGACGCCGGCTACAAATAGAATGCCCATCTGTCAGCCGAGCCCTCGACGACCTGAACATTTCAAGTTTAGCTACCGTTTGCTTTCCGGAGTCCACTTGGAATCTCCTTCTCCCCGGCACCTGTGAGCTCCCGTCCGGTGCGCAGCCTCGATGGTACGATCAGGTGATTACTTCGTTAATCGAGTGCGCACAAGATAACAACTTGTTCCCGCAAGATGATTATCTTACGCCGTCAAGATAATCATCACCCTGATAATCACATTTATGAGATGATTATAGTCCTGGACGGAACTTTAGCGTCTCCTTTATTTTCCAGTGTTTTTGAGGAATGGACAACAAAAGGTAATAAAATTACAGCCATGTGTTTTTCTTTGCTATAGCGTAATGTACAGATACAACTTTGGTAATATTTTTTCCTGTTACAGCCTCAGTAAATTATAGTTTTGTAGTGTTTTAATTCACCAACGCCGACTTTCTGGTAACAGAAAAAAAAAAAACAGTAGCGCTAAGACGCACCGGCAGTATGCTAACACCACCGGCAGTATGCTAACAACAAGCTAACCGAGAGCTCAAGGTGTGGAGGAGAGAGAGAGCACTGAGGAGGTAAAGCAACATAAAATACATTTCTCTGGGTCGGCCATGCCGCTTGAACCATAAGAGTCCCAGTCAACAGTGGAATCACCGGCTTTCGGAAAGCTTGTTTGTGAAATATCTGTCCACACTAAGCTAACAGTTAGCAATGCTCTACACACTGGCTCAAATATGTACATTCAGTCACTGCGGCGTGCCAGGGCTCTCTTCTGTGTTATTAGGATATTATAATGGGATATAATTATAGCATAAACAGAGGCATAACGTAACTGTAGCCCGCTACGATTTGAAATAAACTACATTTTAACACTTTTGAACGCCTGCTGCAGTCACGCGTCTGTGGCTACCTTTGTGAAAAGGACTCAAAAGTAACACAAAAGCTGGTTAACACATGACAATTCAGCAAAATGTCGGTAACTTTTAACATACAACACACTACATTGTAATTAGCGGTAATATATTTGGATGCTCCCCTGCAGTCGCTCTGCCACAGGCAGAGAGAGAGCGACGCCGAGGTTAGGAAGTACAGTCAGAAGTTTTGCTGGGAAGACAATAGCACCTGAATGCCATCCGGCAGAGTCGTGCAGAATAGTTTGCCTTTGTGTATCATAAGCCATCCCCGCCAAATCCTCATTAAAGTGAAGATTGAGTCGCCCGCTATACGCTCTCTGTGGCTTAAGAGAAGGGGCCGGACGCGGCTGAAAGTCAATTGCTTCAACAAAAAAAATCACAAGTGAGCGGAAGGAGCGCTCAGCGAGGCTTAATCCTGGTTAAGCAAAAAGTGAAAGAAAAAAAAAAGAGGAGGAGAAAAGACGGGATGGCCTGAAAGGCGTTGCAGCGGCTTAAAAACTCTGAATAAATGTAAATTGGGAACTTGTGAAACGCTATTGAAAGCGGAGTCCGTGACCTCCATGTTTACATTCTGTGTCAGAGCGAGGCCGGCGGAGAAAAAGGCATTCATTCCTGGGAGAGTGCTGGGAGAGCCTGGCTGCTCTGTAATTAATGTTTATAAATGTTAGAGCCAGCGTGTGGGTTAGAGAGCCGCGTGGGAATATGAATTTCCTTCATGTAATGGCGTCAGTGCAGGGCACCTCAGCGTTGTGTTACTCTCATGTCTAATGTGTTTCATATTTTCCGCGTTTGATGCTTTTTACTGCTTCAATGAGGCCGTTCATTGGACAATACAAGGAAATTACATGCCACTGGAGTGGACAGCTATGCGGGAGCTTCCTGTGTTCATTAATTGAACATAATAAACTGTTCAATCCATTTTGGCTTCGCATTGATAAGACGTTTGAGATTTCAGGTCATGACACTGGAAATTGCTGATTTGCTTGTTAACTGTTAGTCTTGTCACCACAGAGGGAAAGAGGAATGACGCAAGTATGTGCTTCCGTTAAGACTCATTGTTTTGGGCTCTTTACTGTAAAAGTGCAGTACATTCCATAATTGCTCGCTGATCGGAAAATGTGATTTCGCAACACCCCCCTGTCTGTCGGCCCGTCGACGCGAGTGAGTGCAGGTGTTCAGCGATGTACCCACCTCGCAGGAGAATCCGGAGTACCCCGGCGGACAGTCGCACCTCTCTATCTGATGCGCCTTCTCGCTCTCCTGGGTCGGGCGACCTTCCTCCGCCACCGTGAGGCTGATCTCCGAAATACTGGGGAGCGGATGAGAGGCTCGACATCAGGCAACCCCCCCTTTCATGCCGTCACAGAGAGCGCTGTTGCTCTTTAGCGGAGGCGACACCTTGAGCTACAAACGCAAACAGAGGACCCCTGCAGGTGGCCCGTTAATTAGCGATCAAATTACATATCTGGTGTTGGCGCTCCCCGTGTGGAGCTGTGTGCGTCTGTGTGTGTGTGTGTGTGTGTGTGGGTGTGTGTGTGTCTTACCGGCTGTGTCTCATCAAGTTGCCGTGTGATGCTTTAATTAATATGTAGTCCACATAGAACAAAATGTCCATGAAGTCCTCTCGAGTCATGGGCCTGCCATCTGCATACTTCCACTCATGCTGCACACACACACACACACACACACACAGTAAATACACTGACAAATGCAGTCTATTAACACAGGGACGGACTGTGCTTGCGCCGACTGGCAGGCCTCGACAGGAATAGGCAAAAGCGCCATAAAAACTGGATCATTCGCCATCAGCGGCCTCGACGCACCTCCGTCATGTCGATCTCGTGCCGGGTGAGCTGGCCGATCTGGAGTCCCGGGATGTGGCGCGTGATCAGGACGTTGCGGTTGGGGCCGCCCTTGATGATGACCTGCGGCTCGTAGGAGGAGGGGCCGGTTTCTTCCCGGGCCTCGTAGTAGACGGCGTACTTCAGCTGCCCACCATAGGCTGTGATCTGAGCGAACGGGGGCAGAGGAGGAGTTGGCCCGAGGCGTGCCATGCGACCGCCACAGCTGAAAAGCATTCCTCCAAAAGTTCTCCGTTAAAAGTCCTCAGACACCTTGTTTTGTCCACAACTCGAAAAAAAAAAGTTGTTGATTATTTTTATCACTCGGTTGGCTGAGTTACAATTAGCTGCTACAGCTGCTCTGGTTTTCAAATTGGCACCGGGCTCAAATTAACACCTCCGTGTTTGGAAGCATAGCGGCTAACAAATTCATTCATCGATCCCCGCAGCTATTGCAGATTGTTCCAGGCACGGCAGGCTTTACCCCACGATAGGTTCGAGAAAAAGGAAACGATTAGAAGGAAACAAATGAATCGAGTCGTAAGGGGGGGTGGGGGGGGTCCTACCATGGAGCCTCTGAACTGTTCGGGAAGTTTCCAGTAGTAGGGTTCAGAGAGCGCCGAGCCGACCAGATCTGCGTGGGCCAGGATCTCCGGGTGCTGGAAGCTCACGCCGATCCTCGTCTCCATCGTGTTGGCTTTGTCCACCAGGGGCAGCACAGTCTGCTCCTGCCTCAGCGTCAGCTAAGAGCCACAGAAGTGGTGAGATCATGAAGAACTCCATTGCTTTTAATAGAAACACACATGCAGACTTCAGCTGTGAGTAAGGCTCCAAGGGACTCCGAGAAACGTGTCACGTTTGACATTTCTACTCGTTTTTTAAAATCTTTTTACCTCCAGTAGGTTTGTTTGTGTGACTACATCTCCATTCCATGTCCAACATTAGAACGTGAAACAAACCGAATGAGATTAAACTCGCTTATCGTGTTATGACGCCTGCTCAACCGGCGAACAAAACCAGGACAATGCGCCTGATTTAGTTACTCTGAATTCGGTGCCAGCTACGGCGGTTCAGATCAGTTGCGACGGGTGCGAAATGCAATCCAAAAGCACCTGGTTTGGATCGGCCCCCTGGATGGATGCACGTGACCGTGCGAGGGTGGCTAAAACGGGAAGAACGGCCCATCTGCAAGCGAGCGGTTTCTGTCATTAGCCGGCTCTGAAATGAAGGTCGCGCCGGAATCGCGCCCCAGCCCTGACTGACAGCCGAGAAGAGGCCCGAGCCTTTCCCCTCTCGCTCCCTCCCCGTCTCGCGCCTTTGATATTTCAATATCATTTGAATAACGCCCGGGTTTGTGTTATTGACTGTGGGTTGCGGTTGAGTGGGCCGATTTAAGAATAGATTCGTCTGCCGCCGCCGCCGCCGCCGGAGCCCGGATCCCTGTGTGTTGACGTGGCGCGAGTCCATTCCCGAGGCGTAACGGCGGAGCGCTTTTTGGTTGAGCGGGCAGAATCTGAAATCTATGGAGCTGCCACGGCCCGGACACGCGGGGGGAAACACCGGCCGCATGGCAAAGAGGCGGCCGCTCATCGAACGGCAGCGGGAAACGGCTAATTCATGCCCCGGGGCGTGATTTGAAGCCGATTCAGAACCAAACATTTCGGCGCTCTTTGGTATAAAATCAAAGGAGGGGAAACAAAGTGACAGATCCGAGTGTGTGTCATAAAGCCCAAATGAGCAGAGAGGGGCGACGCGCAATGTGGACATTCACACCGACGCGCTGTTTGACTTGTCCCCTAATCGAAACAAGGTGAGGCTGAGGTGTTTGAATTAGCCGAGTGTAATCTTGAGAGCCCCTTAATGAAACTGGATACCGCAAAGAGGGGCCTTTGATGGGCTGCACGCGGCTTGCACCACGATCTTAATGAGGCCTCTCGCATAAAACCCTGGGACTGAAAAGCAGACCAATTACGGCCCGTTTTGGACATTTTAGAGATGAGTGAGGTCACGCTGTGTGAGAGGAAAACTTTTTCAGATCTGATCACTGCCCTTCATCTCATCTCAACGGTTTTACTGTACTCTATCAAGATCTTCACAGCCCTATGTAACAGGCAATAACAATTGTTCAATCGAACACAGTTCTCTCTTTAGGGAGGTCTATCACAGCGAGGGCTATGTGCATACGTGTGTGTGCGTGCGTGTGTGTGCGTGCGTGTGTGTGTGTAAGTGTGTGTGTGTCCTCCAAGCTCTGTGTAATCCCATGTAGTGTGAGTTTGTGTTGGCATGTGAATGTACATCTACTGACATAGTTAATGTGCATGGTACCCGGGCAGGGCGTGTGTGTGTGCGTGTGTGTGTAGCTATGTGCATGTCCCACTCCACTCAGTGTAATCTCACGATTCACTGGTTCAGAGAAAATCTCCTTCTTTCCAATAAACTCCCCATTCTCTCTCTCTCTCTCTCTCCCTGTCTCTCTCTCCCTCTCTTCTCTCCCTCTCTCTCTCTCCCTCTCTCTCCCTCTCTCTGTGTCAACAATAAATGAAGTGAATGTTTGTCGTTCGAATGAAGCCTCGCGCCGCACTCCGTCGGAAAAACTACGGTTGCCAAGGAAACGCCGGCTCATCGCAGATGGCAGCTGGCGTTGGTGGGATGAGGGGCCTTTATTGAGAGGAGAGGCTGCGCGGCCGTCCACTGTGACCTCGCTGGATGTCCGGGCGAGTGTAAGCTCATGTCCCGCGGTGTGTCCAGGACCCCGAGTTTCCCCATAGTTTCACAAGTAAAGCAAACGGCGCTCCTTCACTCCAAATACACACTCTCCAGGCCAACACTTCACTTCCAAACACGACAAAACGCGCGGCATTACAAAATGAATCACACTCTTCATCGCTGTTGGACAAATGCAACTTTCTGACTTCACAGAGAGAAGTGAGCGAGGAAACACGGGCCCGCTTTCTGCAAGCGTTCCGTGAGCATTTTCAGAGAGTCGACCAAAATCCAAGCCAAGGCAAATCCAAAATTGTCAAACTTCGGATTTTAAAGGTTGCTCAAAAAGTGGGATTCACCGATCGCTCGTTTGGAACAAACTCAGTATTTCAGCCCGGGGAAAGGCAGAATGAGACCTATCCGCTCCTGAGCGAGCTTCCAACTATCTGCAGACGATGAAATCTGCGTGGAAAAAGCGGGAAAAAGGTGGTGGTGGGGGGGGGGGGGGGGACGGAGACGCGGCGTACTCACCCACATCCTGATGAGCCCCTGAGCCTCCGTGCAGGAGCGGGTCAGCCCGTAGCAGTAGCAGCTGCTGCAGCCCAGCGGGTTGCCGGCCGTCAGGCCGAACGTGTCCGGCCTACAGCGGTCGCAGTGGTCTCCCTCCACGTTGGCCTGGGCGTCACACACACACACACACACACACGCACACACACACGCGCAGGTGAGTTTACAAATTCAGCGTTAGCCGCCGAGCTAGCATAATCGGAAGTCTGCTTGTTTTGGGGGCTTAAATTCACCCGAAAATGGCGCACAAGCACGGACCTCACAGTGTTCTTTGTGAAAGCAATTAATCCTGGGCGACCTGCAACTGTTCGCGACGAGATGAGGACGACTTTGTCAAACCCGGACACGCTTCAGCCCGTCGAAACGCGCGCAAACCTACGCAGCCCCGAGTCGGCGGCGCCGCCGATGCACCCGGATAAAAATACATTCGGAGTAAACAAGCCGAGGGCTGGACTGGGCTCAAGCCGAGGGCTGGACTGGGCTCACACCTCTGTGTGTGTGTGTGTGCGTGCGCGCGTGCGTGCGTAAAACGCCTCCTCTCTGCAGAGAGGCCGCGCTGTCGACACAGCGTCATCCAGTTAATGAGGAGTTCCGTCAGGGAGTCCTGCAGGTTGGTGGGAGAGCACAACAGAGGAAGTTATCCGCATTATTAGCGCCGACCGCCGTCCCCAAATGGATCATCAGCGCCTTTTTAACGCCGAGCGAACTCGCAGGGCCCGACAAGCACGCCACAAAGAGTCGCACGGTTTATAATGACGCGAAATTGTCGACAAGCAGACGGGCCTCACGGATAGCTGGGACTGATAGGTGGTAAGGAATTCCCCTCGGCAGGAAATGTCAGAAGAGCACGAGACTTCTGCTCCGCAGAGGTCAGCTGGTGTGGATCTGAGGATCTGAAACGGCGTGTTTCAGACAGACAGGCAGACAGACAGGAAGACAGACAGGCAGATAGACAGGCTGACAGACAGACAGACAGACAGGAAGACAGGCAGGCAGACAGACAGGAGGACAGACAGGCAGACAGACAGGAGGACAGACAGACAGGAAGACCGACAGGAAGACCGACAGGCAGACAGACAGGCAGACAGACAGGAAGACAGACAGGCAGACAGACAGGAAGACCGACAGGAGGACAGACAGGCAGACAGACAGGCAGACAGACAGGAAGACCGACAGGAGGACAGACAGGCAGACAGACAGGCAGGAAGACCGACAGGCAGACAGACAGACAGACAGACAGACAGACAGACAGGAAGACAGACAGGCAGACCGACAGGAGGACAGACAGGAGGACAGACAGGAAGACCGACAGGAGGACAGACAGGCAGACAGACAGGAGGACAGACAGGCAGACAGACAGACAGGAAGACAGACAGGCAGACTGACAGGCAGACAGACAGGAGGACAGACAGGCAGACTGACAGGCAGACAGACAGGAGGACAGACAGGCGGACAGACAGGCAGCGATCACACTGCGGCACATCACAGGCAGCAGGTGAAGAGAGAGACGGGTGACAGATCCAATGCCTGTTGGGCTGACAGCCACTCAACCTCCTACCTGTTCGCGGCGACGCTGACAGCCCGCGATCTGAGCGATCTGAAGCCTCATTACGGGCCATAAATCAGCTGTGTGCGTGTGCGTGTGTGTGTCTGAGTGTGCGCGCGCGAGCGTGCGTGCGTGCGTGCGCGCGGGCGAAATCCGAAATTTTCTGCATTTGCCGCCGTCGACGTGGGATGATGTGATCGACGGGCGACAGCGGGGATGAAAGATGTCACCTGCGCACGATTGTGTGTGCGTGTGCGCGCGTGCGCGTGTGACAGCGTGCGGGTGACGGGTGTGACGACGGTGATTCATGTGTCTCTGAGCTGCAGGTGATGCGTGCGGACAATATGCATATTTGTCGGAATGCAATATTTATGTGATGCTTCAAACGTAACATATCCGAGGGAACACGGAGGAGGCGTGCATTATAAATGCATATATGCCTCTGTATGTATGCGCGCGCGTGTGTGTGTGTGTGTGTGTGTGGCAGGCATGCGGAGGCTGCCGCGTGCAGATGCCCGTCTTACTCACTTCTGTGACATTTACCGATATAATAATACCAGAACACACACACACACGCACACACACCCACACACACGCACACACACACACAGTATGGAACACAAACATGGTTCTCCACACACACGCAGTGGAGAGAAGACGGACAGCGAGCTTCTCGAGCTGGAAGCGGAGGTCGGCGGAGTCCGTTGGCGCGCGTGGGCGCGCTTCACGTCGACGGGGACGCGTCATCCACGCCGCTGAGACGACGCTCGCTCCCAGCGCGCTCCTGCGGCCTTGCAACGCAGTGAGCCAACGCCACAGCAAGTGCTCTGGCGTTGAGGCCGACTGGCTCCAGTCCGTTCCGATTCCGCGCGGCGGGCGACGTCGCGGAGGCGGCCGCTTTGACGCGTTTCGTGGGGGGGGGGGAAGTGAATTTCGGGGCGAAATTCGAGAGCTTTTGAAAAATCGAGGAGAAGTCAAGGCTTTTCAAGCACTTCCCCGACGAAGGCGACACAGGCGCATACATGGTCTACGTACAACTCAACTCAACTCAACTTTTATTTGTTTTAAGTGCCATATCATCAACATCTGTTATCTCAGAGCACTTTACAAGCAGAGCAACAATGTGTACATAGTGAAAAAACCCCTGTCCTTAGACCCTCGCAAAGGCTGAGGAACAACTCCCAAGAAAAACCTTGACAGGGAAAAAAAAGGGGAGAAACCTCAGGGTGAGAGACAGAGGAGGGGATCCTCACCCAGGACGGACAGGCGGGCACAAGCAAAACATTAGTGATGGCTAACAGTTCAGGATATAAATCAATGAATTGAATTGAATCAGTCCATAGTAGCAGGCAGGAGGAACCGCAGTGAGATGAGCCGGGTAGAGGTGGTCCTGGATCCAGTACAGTACGTGCTCCGAGTGACTGCTTCTTCGTCGCAACGAAAGAGTCCGTTTTGTAACGGCGAGAGGACGAGAAATTGAACTTCTGTGGCGATTGAAGACAAGACCTTCAGGCTGCGCCTCGCAACAGACAGACCCAGCGAGTTATCCGAGCGTCTGGCTCCCCGCAAGGCTCCGACGATGGCATGGAGATGGAGAAACTTTCAAGGTTTTCGAGTGACGACTCGCTCTCTCGGTCTGACGGATGCCAAGTTTTGGCATCGCGACCCGAGAGTGGGGGTCGAACTGCAGACAGAACAATGCCTGCGCGTGTGTTGTCACGTCTGTACTGTTGTGTGTGTGCGTGTGCGTGTGTGTGTGTGTGTGTGCGTGTGTGTGCGTGTGTGTACCTTGCAGCTGCACTTCCCCGTCCGATCCGCGCAGGCACAGGCGTTTCTCTCCAGGTCGCAGGTCTGGCTGTCGGACCCGGCCACGCTGCACTGGCACTGGGTGCACTGTGGGGGAGAGGAGGGGGGGGGGGGGGGTGAGGGGTGAGGGAGGTGGGGGAGGGGTGAGGGGGGGGGGGACGCCAGGCGAATGTTATCACCAGTGCTACAGGCCGGGAGCGGAGCTGGTGGAGCGTGTCCCCCTCCACTCCCACCACTTCCCCACACACACACACACACACACACACACACACACGCACTTCCCGCTCCAGCGCACCCCCCCAGAACCCGCCACGTCGCCACTATCGTCTCGCGCTTCGTTCCTGAGTTCTCGGAATAAAAAAGAGTGGAACCGTGAACTTTCTTAGCGGGATCGTTCCGTTTTTTTTGTTTCGTTTTTTCGTTTGTTTGCTTTTTCGCTCCGCTGCAGTTTCCCCACCCCCTCCATGGTGCGAGCGCGCTTTTTGGAGTCCGATTGAGAAAAAGGAAAAGAAACGGGGATGGCTATCCTGGCTTCGGATGACTGCCGCATCCGAAGCCAGGATAGCCAAATGGAAACGGCCACGCTTCAAGGTTCGGGGCGCTGCTGAATCACCACCTGCGAGCCGGAGTCGTTCCTTCCTTCCGTCCGGAGCCGGGTCCGGCTTTGTGGAGGAGGAAACGGGGGCGAAGGTGGAGCAGCCGGCGATGGCACCATCAGGACCGCACTCAATCAGCCTCGTACGAAACGCCCCGTGCTCGCGAACTCCTCCCGTCGTCCCACCGTCGTGCATGCAAAGTCCCGGCGGAGGTCGCCCCCCCCCCCCTCCGGCACCCGCTCTCGCGCCTCTGGAGCGGCTCGTCTCACCTGGGGGTAGTCCCGGTAGCCGATCTGGCACTCGTTGCACTTCTCTCCCCGGAAGGCGTCGCGGCAGTGGCAGCAGCCCGTGTTGAGGTTACACTGCTGGGTCACGGAGCCCACCGCGCTGCAGCCGCAGTCCTGCACGCACGCGCACACGCACACACACACACATAATGCGTAAGTAGGTTAGCAGGTGGAGAGGGTGGGACAGGTCGGTCATTGAGAAGTGGGCCAAGCTAGACTCTCTCTCTCTCGCCACCTACAACACCATCGGGGGGGGTGACGCGCCATCAAACTTGCACCGTGCTGGAAGACGCTCAATCTCGCTGTGACTGCGTTCAGTTCACGCGGTGGTTTTTGTGTCCCTTGTCGCTCGTCACCTGCTGCGCCTCCCTGTACCGACGCGTTCTGCTCCGCTTTGTTTGTCGATTCTGTGCCGGTTCTCGGTGCGATGTTTGAGGGGTGGAGTGAGAAAAGCACTTTTTTTCCCTTTGTTGGATAACCGCAGGCTACAGTAGAAAAGAACGGAGTGGATGGACGGATGCGGGCCTACGTTCGCCCCGCGGCGCGGGGAAGCATGCGTGGCTGTGTGCGGCGGGTCGGGGAGCAACATCGCACCCTCATCTCTGCAACATTTGCAGATATCGAAATGGAGGGTAAGAAGAACCAGGAGGACGTGAACAGACGGGATGCATGTGCCTGCCTCTGATGCAACTGCGAGGCAGTAGTTAGGTGAAGTTTCTGGTGAAACGTCTGTGTTTGGCTTCAAACGCACTGTATGAGGCTGGATATGTGTACGGACCACATAGCTGCTGTGTGTGAGTGTGTGTGTGTGTATTTAGAGGTCCCCTGTATGATAGGTAGAGATCACTGAAGGACGCGAGCCCCCTCTTGGCAATTTTTCCAAATAAGATTAAAATGCGCATTTCAAGTTTATAGCGCGGTGCGAGGCTTTTAAAGTGCATTTTCTATTTCTTTTTTTATTTAAAAATAACCAAAACGCCCAAGTCCCCTGTTAGCCTGATTCACGGGTACGTGTGTGTGTGTGTGTGTGTGTCTCTGTGTGTGTGTGTGAGTGTGGACCTCCTGCCCCGCTGTCCTGACAGAGCGCCTCGGGTAGTGGAGGGGATGAGCGTCCACTAAGGAAGTCTAACAGTGTTCTACGGCCGATCAATCTGCTGTTGAGACTCGCGGCGCTACCTAGTCGCTAACCGCGCTTCTTCCACTCTCCGGCCGGAAACAGCAGCCGGGCTGGCTAAACAGCGGGGGAGGGAGTCAGGCCGAGCGGGGGACACCGGAGGGAGGCTTCAACCGGCGGGTTTCGACTCTGGAAGGAGCCGTCTGCCTCCTCCCTCCCGTTCCGCGTCACCCCACAGACAGAGCCTATGCTGGGGTCAAGGCGGGACCAAAGGGCGCCGACGTGCCAGTTTACTTCCCAGACTAATGAACGGAGCGCGCACGCTTGCCAACGGAGAGAGCGGAGCATTCGGCGTACGTGCGAGGACCGATCCATCGAGACGGAGTTGAAACGACCCCCGGGCAATGGGAAAGGGTTGGCGCTCGAACAGTGACGGCAAGCTCGTACTTCTCTGAATCTGTCGTTTCTGAGGCTTTTCCCGGAGCCTCGCCCACCCACCTTGCATCCGGCCGTGATGTCGTGGCCCCAGTGGTTGGGGGCGCAGCGGTCGCACCTCTCTCCGATGGTGTTGGGGGGGCAGATGCACTGTCCCGTGCCGGCGTCGCAGTTGTTCCCCACGTGGCTGCACTCGCAGGCTGCGGGGGGGGGGGGGGGGGCAGGAGTCACTCGTCAGCGCCCCGCCACTCAAACATATGTTGCCGAGGCGACAGAAACTGTGGCTGAACGACACGCGCATGCTGAGTGGCGTGGACCAGCCATGAGGCTGCGAGACATGTCCGCCAAAGTGTTTCTGTTACGACTAGGTGGGAGTGCGATGATGTGGTGCTGTTGAGGCACAAAGCAGCGAAAGTGGCGGATGGGCGGCGTTTTCAGTTACGGGTATATGAAATTCGATTTCCGCATCAGCGCTGACTTGTTTATTCTAACGAGCGCGGTCGGCCGTCCATTCGCACTCGTTTGCGCGCGTTTGACCCTGATCGCCATCTTTCCATAACAGTTAGGTGCACCGTTTCGTTTGCTTTGAGACAATTCATCCGATCTCATCACCTGGAGCTCCCTCAGACGTAATGGAACGGGGGCCCGATTCATTCGCCCGGACAGTAAAAGTTACGTCTCAGCTCCCCCCCCCCCCAACCCCCCCCTCTCTCCCCCCACCCGCTGACGTTTTAAAGAGCGCGTGCCCGCAGCCTGCATCATGTCAGCGTTCATCATCGCATCATCATCGTATCGATGTTTTGTGAGAATACTCTATTTCATTGTCACATTGTTCTTCTACTGTCTTCTCAAGAGAGCTGCGACTTTGGATTTGGAAAGAATAGATAGATACAAATGCACTACCAATAACTTGAGAATCGACTGAAATTTTGCCAAATTCTTAATTAATCTTCCTGAATCCGGGCCGCATGAGTCAAGGAGTTGTTAAAGTGTGAATTTACTGTTAAAAAACAGTAAACAGTAAAAACAGGCTCACGTGTGCAGCCGCCCTCCTGGAAGTTGAAGAAGCCCCTGGAGCAGCGGTCGCACTTGGGCCCGGTGACGCCGGGCTGGCAGCGGCACTGGCCGTTCTCGTCGCAGTCGAAGGACTTGGAGCCGAAGGAGTTGCAGTGGCAGGGGACGCAGACGCCGCCCGTGGCGATGCCGTGGTGCTGGGCCTGGGGGGGAGCGAGAGAGAGAGAGAGAGGGGGTGGGGGGCGTGAGGCGGTGGCGGAGGAGATAGCGGACCGACGGCAGGCAGGTTTAGTTCTCAGATAAAGCAGGAACGTGAAAGCCGGCTTTGTGAAAGCCCGTTTCGTCTTTTTGTTCGAGCCATGCGGGAAATCTTTTGAGTCATCCGTCTCAATGCAGGGGTGTTGTTCGTTGTGATCTGTGGTCGATGAGCAGCTGTGCGTCCTGGGGAGGGCTGAGCACCACTGGCGCTTAGAGAACAGAGGAAATACGTGTCCTTGGGACAGAGCAACGGGACGGGTCTGACCTCGGACCGGATGGAGACGCTTTGCCGACGGTCTCGTCGCTGAGCTCGAACAAGAGGCGGACAAACTTTCGACGTGCGAGTCGAGGGGCGTCACAACACTGTGCACCGCAGGTCGGTGAGAGCGGATCCGGTCATTCACAAAACGCTCCGCGAGAGGTCAGAGACACTCAAACGAGTCGAATAAATCAAATAAACGCTCCATGCAGGGAACGCAGCGGGCCCAGGACCCGTCTGAAAACCTCGGACATTTAGAAAGACGTTCCCGGGCTGGAATCCTGGAATCAGAGCGTGTTAGAGGTCACTCGACGGGCCACACGACACCCCACTCTCCAGACGTCTGCCACACAAACCGGGCTGGCACGCCGCACACCCCCATGCTGAGTTAGCCAACACGCTAGCGTCAAACGCCATGCAGCGTGCTCTTTACCCCCGTCTTGGGCCTGTACGCCCCCCTGGGACACCCGCCGGTGCGGGACGAGCCTCCCCATCTCTGCTGCACCACCTCGACGGGCAGGCGCTCCACGGGCCGCCGCGTCTCCCGCCGCTCGTAGCCCTGGCGCCGCAGGTCGCAGCGGCGGCCCGCGAAGCCGGGCCGGCAGATGCAGCGGCCCTCCACGTCGCAGCGCCGCGACACGGAGCCGTGCGGGCTGCAGCGGCAGGGCAGGCACTCCTGGCGCTCCGCGTCCCACCAGCAGTTGGGCTGGGGCGGACGGTGGGGTGGAGGGGGGGAGCAGAGCGGAGAGCAGGAGTGAAACGAGGCGAAAGGACAGGAGAGGGTGACAGGAAAAGTGAGAGGGGAAAGGGAGATGCCTCCTTTCAGAGGCACTGTGCCACTGGGATGAAAATGTGAGCAAATAACAAAAGCAGTCAAGTGGATGACGGCTGAATGATGAAAAGGTACTTTTCTTTGGGAATCGTCTGTTGGGTGAATAGATGGATAGATAGATAGATAGATGGATGGATGGATGGATGGATGGATGGATGGATGGATGGATGGATGGATGGATGGATGGATGGATGGATGGATGGATAGATAGATAGATAGATAGATAGATAGATAGATAGATAGATAGATAGATAGATAGGTGATAGATGGATGGATGGATGGATGGATGGATGGATGGATGGATGGATAGATAGATAGATAGATAGATAGATAGATAGATAGATAGAGAGATAGATAGATAGAGAGATAGATAGATAGATAGATAGATAGATAGATAGAGAGATAGATAGATAGATACATTGAGATGCAGATACAGATATGGTGACATCGCCTAAATTAGGAACAATTAAAGGGCAAAGAGTGCAAAAGTGCAATAAAAACATCCGTAAACTGTCAATCGAAACGAAACAAACTAGAAAAAAACATAGACGCTGTATGTACAGTATAGATAAGTGGCCTTCCTAGTACCAGGTGAGCAGTGAGTTACTGTACAATCTGACGGCCAGGTGACAATCAAACGCTTGGGGGGGGGACCTGGAGCTGGAGGGATGAAGAAAGAGGCTGCAACGCGTCTCCTCAAACACCCGCGGGCGCCACGGGCCGCTGCCGGGACACTCACCATGCACTCGTCGCACTGACGTCCCACCACGTTCTCCCTGCAGCGACACTCTCCGGACTCCCGGTTGCAGACCTCGGACACGGAGCCGTTGGCGTGGCACTGGCAGGCTGCAGGGGACGGGAGCACAGAGCGGCGCTTCACATGAATCGAACAACGTTTTTGTTTTTTGTTCTTCTCTCCCGATGGCACAGCTTCTCCGTGAGGGCACGTCGCAACGCATGCCGGTTTGGCCGCTAACACTGGGTGTTTACTTCACACCACAGTGGGCCGGATGAGGGCTCGGATCCAGCTTAAGGTCTTCTTCCAGGATTAGCCGTCGATGTGCACTTTAATATCCCGCTGACTGTAATTTGGAGGAAATCTCCCCTCCCCCTCCCCCCTCCTCCCCTCCTCCAAATAGATTCTCCAGTCTGCTGGGCGGACTTAGTTTTGCCAGATTCCATTCTGCGCGCTGTAATTAAAGCAATAACAGGGCAAGGAAGGCCGCAACGGAGGACAACGGCGCACCTCCCTTCATCTTCGGACGCGGGTGACCCCCGGAGGGGCCCGGAGCACAGGGAGAGCAGAGGCAGGGGGACAAAGGAGGCCAGTTTGGACAAAGGAGGCCAGTTTGCTGTTGTAGAGTGAAGACTGGCACTTCACGTCCACCGACGAGGTTGAGGCGTGCAAGAACACGGAAAATCTGAGACGTCTGACTCCAGATTTCGCGGAGATGGAGAAGCGCTCGAGCGGGAATCCGACACGGCTCCGACAAGGAGTTTGATTTTCGAAAACGAAAGAGAAACGTGCCATGTTTTGGAGGCACGGCGGCTGCACCCCTCTCCCTCCCTGCTCACTGCGACTACAACGCTCCCATAGTCCATCCATCCATCCATCACAGCACGCGCACGCACGCACACACACACACACACACACACACACACGCGGCAGACGCTCTCACACTCACACCTACAGGGGCTGTTGGGTTTAGTTTAGCAGTTTTTGTTTTTGTCGTACTAGGGGAAGAAAAACGGGGTAGGGGGATGTATGCAAACACACGTACAGGATACATGCTCCTGAGCGACATTTCACGTTTCACATTTCGAGTTTCAAGTCAGAGACACCGGGACTTCCTCCACGCGCGCGGCCTCTCAGTTCTCTCCCCGTCTGCGCTCCGTACGACTCTGTCCCACCCGGCGCCATTCAATCCTTCAAGGGTGGGGGGGGGGGGGGGGGGGGGGAAGACACTGATCACAAAGAAAATGATTACTGCTCCCGTCTGGTAGCTTGGCTGAGGCGGGCACACACAGAAGTGCGCAGATAAAGACGCACACACCCTCTTAAGGAATGACAGGCGCGGATCACATCCCGTGAACGCGCTGCGGTCGGGATGCAAAGGGAGACAGACGGACGGACCTGAGAGTGGCACGGCGTGGTGAGAGGGAGAGAGGGGAGCAGCAGATGTCCACACACGCTCACGCTCACACACACACACTCAGAAATGCACAGAAACACATATACGCATTGATGCATTTCTGCAGCGCGGGCCTCCCACGCACGGACGATTAAACGTACGAGGAAACATGCACACGTATGTCTGCTTCACACTCGCTCTCTCCCCCTCTCACACAGAGTCTCTCACGGGGCTACTCGGGGGTCCTATATGTCATATGCCG
>CM055206.1:4173681-4187443 GCA_029224185.1 Karalla daura
AGAGGTAAGCAGGTAAAGTTAGCTGTGTGCGGGCAGTGACCATGGCCGTACCTCGGACCACTCCATGAGTCCAGTGGTTAAGAAGTCTGCGGTCCTTACGCTACATAAAACGATTCGTGCCGCGCCACGTGTGGCAGTTCGGTGGTGAGTGCTGTCACCTCACAGCGAGGGGGTCGCCAGTTCAGTGACCCAACCCGGCAATCTCTGCCTGGGGTGTACAGCACACAGGGCAGTGCATGGGAATCTCCCTGGTTTTCAAACACGCATTGAGGTGGGCCCTAGTGACTCTTCTCGACTGCCTGGCCAACAGGTAAATTCATTAAATAAATGGATAAATCCCTTACTAGCACAGTGGGGACTGAGGCTATGCCAGGCTTCCCCTCTGACCACAGCTCTGCAACTTTTTGCACGGTTTTTGGCACAATGACGTGAAACACGGTGAGGCGGGAACAACGAGACACGAACTCCGGGGACTCCCGTCACTTACGTTGGCAGTTTTTCGCCGTCACCGCGTCGCCGTAGTAACCGTCGGCGCACAGGTCGCACGCCGCGCCGCCGTAGCCCTGGCGACAGCGCAGGCACTGGCCGGTGACCGGGTCGCAGCTGCCAGGTGTGGACAGGTCCAGGTTGCCGTGGCAGTGGCAGGGCTGGCAGGAGCCCCCGGGCACGCCGGGCCGGCCGTAGTACCCATTGGAGCACCTGGAAGGCGGCAGAGACAGACAAAGGGACGTGTGTGTGACGTGGGCGCTCTCAGAGAGTTCTTTTCCCCTCCTGGTTGTTTCGGTCGTTCCCTCAACTCGGATAACAACTCCTGCCGCGGCTGTGGCCTGAGAGCCACAACCACGGCACAGCGTTTGTGAGAGCTTTCAGGCTCGCTCCCAGAACACAACCACGCCTGGTCTAATCTCGCGCAGAGAGAAGCAGTGCATTAATACGTCTCCAAACTGCAGCCCCGCTTTGCTTTCATGTCACAAATTACACTTTGGGAGGCAGTTCTTCTGTCGCTCTCAGATCTCTTTTTCTTCCTTCTTTTGTGTCGGAGGACGACTCTCTGATTTGAGCAGGTACATATCAAAAATACTGCTTGCCCTCAGGTCTCGGCTTGTACCACAAAAAAGACCAAATACTGTAAAAAGCAGTGGACGTGGCACGTGCTGACATGCAAGCACCGGCAATTAATAATCACAAATCAGTAAATAAACAAGCATTAAAGGCCACAGGTTTGAAGAACATGAAGTCGATGTACACACAAAAGGCTGGAGGTCGAACATCAGCTTTAAAGTTTGGGCGTAAGTGAGATTTTACCTCCGATTAAGAAGGAAAATGGAGATTTTACATTTCCAGGCTAGTTTTGAATGGAAAACCAGGTTTGCACAGCAGGCTGTCCGGGTTCTGTTGAAAATATTCCAGCAAAAGAGCTGCTGCCATATACCTGGAGCAAGAAATAACCGAGCGCCGCTCCCGCCTCTGACGATGAAACAAAACAAACAGGACCGATTTGTCCGTGTTTATGCACTTTGCGGGTAAAAGGGCCGATTCCTCCTGTGGTGTCCTTGGATGGCGAATCGTCTGATGGGACGCGACTGGGACGCTGGAGAGCCAGTGGCGGAAAAATATAATTCTTTCATGTTCTTTATTGTCGATGGAAAAAACTCATCACCTTGATTTGTGTCCATTTTGTAAACAAAATTGGCTGCCAACGTCCTTGATCAAGGACAAGGACACGCTGCTCAGAGATTCTGATTTTCTTTTTTACCCCCTTTACTTGTCGGACTCTTCAGTTTGATTAATAAGACCAGGAAGTCCAGATGCTGCAAAATATATTAACCTGGAACTGCTGCATCATGTCAAGAGCCACTGAAACCAAATAAAGCGGGCCTGAGCTGAAATAAAGCTCTACAGGGCTGAAAGGGGAATTGAGATGAAAGAGGGAAGATGACAAGAAGAAGAGTGGAGAAAGTGGAGAGAGAGAGAGTGAGAGAGAGAGAGAGAGAGAGAGCGAGAGAGAGAGATGAGGGGGGTTTCACATTGAAAAGAGAATTGAATTTAGAGGAGGAGGGAAAAGAAAGGACAGAGAGAGGGAACGAGTCAAGAGCAGCCAGCCATTATTACCACTGACCCTCCTTGGTACTCAATAGAACTGGTTTATTAGCTTGTGTGTGCGTGTGCGTGTGTGTGTGTGCACTCTGCCACAAGTACAATCTCATCATCGAGTGGAGGGGTGTACTGGCGGCAGTCTCGCTTCTTGGCGAGGCGTGTGCATGTGTTTGCGTTTGCGTGTGGCTCTACTGTGCGAGGTGAATTAACACTCCGGCGCTCTCACTCCGCTCTGTTGCATGCCGCCATCGTGTGCGGACACGTGTCACTTGGTGTTGTGGGGACAAAAACGTGTTTGAGGGACTCGCCTACTTCGTGAGGATGTAGCGCAAAGTCTCTATGATGCACAGCCATCCAATTTCTTAACCCACTTCATAAATAACCAGTGTCTCAGGGGTCTACCGGAGCCTATCCCCAGCACAAGCCAGAGAAAACCCATATGGAGATGGGTGAGTGTACTCTGTGTGTGTGTGTGTGTGTGTGTGTGTGTGTGTGTGTGTGTGTGTGTGTGTGTGTGCATACCTGCCTGCCAGTGTGTGGAGGGCTTTGGCTTTGTGGGGACAAAGCACAACGATACATTTGAATAAATTGTAAAATTTCAGGATGCAGACTTGAATTAGACTTTGTCTATGTAATGTCTCGACAAGTATGTGTGTGTGTGCGTGTGTGTGTTACTTGGGCCTCAGGAGGAAGAGGAGGTATTTATAGCAGAGGGTCTGGAGTGTTTGAGGGAGATATATTGGGGTGGTCAGACACCTGGTCAAAGCCTTCAGCGCGAACAGGAAGTGGACAGTGAGCACACAACTGGCAGAGGGAGGGAGAGGGGTACTGGGATCTTAAACGTTATGTTCTTTTATTTTTAGGGTTATAAATGGGGAGTCCGGGCCAGGGGGAGTCAGGCTCGGCCCCTTGGATTTTACAGTCCTCTATGACAGTAACCTGAATATAAAACAAAGTACAAAGACTTCTACCTTTAGGCCTTTAGGTAGGACCGTGGTTCGAATCCTGGTCGAAGAAGAATGCCTTTGCATGTTCACCCTGTATTTTGGTACCCTGGTTTCCTACCATAGTCCAGAAACATGTTTATAGCATGTTTAGGTTGATAACCCCATAAACCCAGATGACTGCCTCAAGGGTTGAGTTTGTGTGGCCTGCGATGGACTGGCAGCCTATCCAGTGTGTATTCCCTTTCTTTGCTTTATGTGGGCTCCAGAACCGTCCCAGCAACACCATTACGTACAAAGCAGGTAAGATAATGGACGGACGGATGGATCTTGGGCCATTTCCCGCCCGTTTTCATTCACCATCTAATAATCCACCACAAAAGCTTGGGATCGTTGCAGCTGTAAACATAAATGGTGTCGAGTCACGTCAACGTCCACGTGGATGCTCAAATTCTGAAACTCCCCGGGCGCAGACCCGGCGCTAAATGGCAGCCCGGAGCCCGGGAGTGCTTTCGCCTGACGTGTTTGTTGGGCAGCGGCATTAAAAGCAGCTCTCAGCCCAACTCTAAATGGCTGTTTATGGACAGGAAATTGAAAAGCAGGATCACTTAGCAGCCAGCGGATAGTCTATTAGCATGGGAGGAATGGAGCGGCTTATTCTGTTGAAGCCCATAACGCGGGCAAATTGGCGCATTACAATTAATTACCGCTAACAACAACAAAAGCACTGTAGATAATGAAGTGTAATGACAGGTAGCGCGTAGCAGGTATCAATTAGACTCATAAAAGAAGGGGAAAAGCGGCAACCGCTGATTGCCTCCTCGATGCCGTCATTAGCGATATGAAATATTTCGGATCATTTCGGCTCCCGACCCGACCGGCTTTGCTCGCCGTCGGCCCCTCGTGTTTACCAGCCGTCCTCACGCGCTGATCGCAGGCGCCATATGGCGACGGAGGAGCACGCGCAGCACCGGGACGTGTGCGCACGGACCTCTTCAGTGAGACAGACGCACACGGGCGAGCAGGTACGTGGCAGGAGGCAGGAGATCTCCAAAAAGGGCAAGACCGTGGGTCGGGGAATAGGTTTGAATCCCAGTCAGACTGACTCGTCACCCCGTGTCTGCACTGCAGATCCAGCTGTGTACTGGTACCGAGTGGGTGAGATAACGGATGGATGGACGGATGGATGGATGGATGCGTGGAAGATCTTCAAAAAACGACACAATCAAGTGGAGTAAAGGCGAGATTAATGGTTGCATGTGGTAGACTGGTTTCTCCATGGCTCTCATCTCCCACATGGAGGTTTTTTTTTTTTAATGAAAAAAACTACAGTCGAGATAAAACGCGATACCCTTTTCCTACTAATTTGGAAAAGGGCCAGGGGCATCAAGGCGTCCACGGGCAAGAATCCTAATCCCCGCGTTCATCAGTATGTTAACAAGTGAGACCCGATTTAGCATAATGTAATCCCATTAACAACGGGAATGGGCGGGTGAATGTGGCTCATGTGTGCGGCACGACAGAGCAGCCGGCCCATTTGCCATTTTACCACGTCACTTGGCTAAAAAGAGATCTCATCTAATTGTATCGGTTCCATCGACCTTATTCAGGGGAGACTGTTGAAGCTGCACATGAAAGTACACTGACTTGATGGAAGCAGCCACTGGCCAGGACGCGGCGCGGATCAGGCGCCTCAATGGAACGGGCACGGAAAAAGACACGTCGGGGGGAAAAAAAAAAAGCCCCCGACAATGAGTCAGCCTGCTTTCCGGCGCTAAATGAGGTTTATAAAAAGCCCGCCGGGCAGGCAGACAGCGAGATTCTGCTGTGGACAGCACGGCCAGGCATGCGGACTATGTCGGGCGGCCGCCGCCCTCTGTTCGCTGGCCCCCACAAAGCACAGCCGGGATGCCTCGCCAGCGCAGACAGCCGCCTCGCACCCGCCGACGGACGCCGACAGACAAAGGCGCGCGGCCTGTGAGCGGCCGGTCCGAGCGTCTGCCGCATGGGCGGATCGCACAGGAAGTGGACTCTCCATCCCCAGGACTGCGAGATCCAAGGGCGAGCACGTCGCAGAGGGAAAACGTGGCTTTCGGCGCGTCCAGACGCCTGCTGCTGCTTTGATGTGTATCACACGTGAATGTGGTACTGGTCATTTTCGCCATCTGTCCACAGAAACCGGGACAAAGAGTTCCCCGTTCTACTGGAAAGACATGAAAGGCGAGAGGTGGCCTCACCCTGACCCTGGCACCACCACCCAGTGGAAACTGGAGTAACCAAACTCCTGCCAGGCCTTCTCAAGTAACCCCGACAATAGCCGGCCGTCTCGGAGCGGAAACTGAGCGGAACCAGCTCATCGTCTCAGCCGTTGGGGCGAGCGCAGGCTCGCTATATTCGCCCAGCCCGCGTCAGCGCGCGACAGCGCAGCCCGACGTCTTAACAGGACTCCCGTCCACGGAGGCTTCTCATTAGTCCCCGAGCGGTAAGGAGGCGCGCGGCTGATGCAGGGAGAGTGTCAGTCGGCGGACAAACGTGCGGCGGGCGCCCCGGAGCCGGACGGACAAGCAGACACAGAGCGCTCAAGTCACCGCTAATGAGTCAGGACGGGCGGACTGCACGCTTTATTTCCTGCAGAGCTCTTCTAGGGAAGGCCAAAAAAACAACAGGAAAACGATTTCTTTTTTTGGGAGATTAGCAATGGCAATAATCACAACGGTTGAAATTGCGCGTTGAGTTCCGCTCCGGTGCTGGGATCTGCTCATTAAAGCATTTGGAACTTCACAGAGTTGTTTTAAATGTTGGAGAGCTGTCAAAACACTTACGGATAAACACTGATGAAAAGAGTGCCTCGAACCCTCTGTATTCAGCGATACATCTCCATTAAATTTCAAAGCAGCCCAATGTGTGTGTGTGTGTGTGTGCGCGTTACCTGTCACATCTGGGCCCCGTGTATCCAGGCTGGCAGCGGTCACACAGCAGCTCCCCTTCGTTGCTCTGGTGGCAGGTGGGGCTGAAGCTGTTCCCATGGCGACGTAGTTGTAGTTGTAGTTGTAGTTGTTGTTGTTGTTGTTGTTGTTGTTGTTGTTGCGTGTGTAGCCGGTAGCGTTGTCCCAGTGTGCAGAGGGGGGCGAGGACGAGGAGGAAGAGGAGAGGGCAGAGGCGAGTTAAGCCCATTGTTTGTCACCCCACACACACACACACACACACGCACACCTGTGTCCTCACTTTCACTCTTCTAGCCTCGCATTCACGCTCACAGTCACACACACACACACACTTAATTTTCTCTCTCTGTCTATCTCTCTCTCCTCCACGCCCACGCGTCTGCTCTTCCACGCACTCCCGAATTTTAAAACACTCTCCCCGCCTACGTGCTGTGACCAAAATGAGGGAGAGAAAGGGACCGATACAGAGAGAGAGAGAGAGAGAGAGAGAGAGAGGGAGGGAGAGAGTGAAGCGAGAGTGAAGTCCCTCTCACCCTCCCACTTCCATAAACTATAGATAGTTTCTGCTGGCTCGGGTTCCAGGCCCCCAGCCGACCGGCTGGCTCCCGGAGTCACAAATAAGCAGACTCGCCCGGGCGTGTAGACGACAGAGCAACTACAAAAAGCCTCGACTGTGCTGCCAGATAAAACTTATCTGCGCGTATAAATCACGAATCCTGCGCTGAGGTGGAGGTGGGGGTGGGGGAGGGGCAGCGGCGCCTCGCCCGCGCGGCTTCTGATTGCGCGAGTCGGAGTCGGAACGTCCGCGGAGGAACAGAGATTCCCCCCCAAAACAAACGCGTGCGTTTAATTCCATCTGATACGAGTTCCTCCGCGAAGGGCGCTGCGTATTTTGCGGTGTTGCGCCGCGCCGGGGAAAATATTATCTTTTGTCGCAGGAGCTGTTACGCAAGGTGCAAGCCTTCCGTATCCTCACGGGCCACTTCTTCACTCTCCTGACTCCTGTTTTCTTTCTTATAGGGAATCAAAAAGTTTTTTGTTGTTTCTTTTTTTGGGGTCATTTATGGCCATTTGACAGTATGGACATACGGGAATGCTCTTGAGGTGGCCGATATGACGCTGTAAAGCAGATATAACACGAGAAAGTCCGCTACCCTGAAGCCCAGACTCGAGCTGAGGAAGCTCTGTCATTGTGAAGGTACCGGCTCTCGTGACTGCCCGACCTCAGTTATGAACACGCACCTACTGTATGTTAACATCCCTCCGGCAGCCTCGCCCGGGGACGCAAACGACTGTTTTTGCTAAGGCGGGAAGTGACGGATCGCACGGATGCACCTCCTAAGCGCTTAACACTGGACAATGAGCCGCTTCATTGAAAAAACGACGAGGCAGCTGATGTTTTGTAATACGTCGGTCGCCTCCTCGATGTGTAACCGCCGAACGCTGCTTTTGCTCACGTGCATTTCCAAACTCTCTGTTTCAGCGGGAGCTGTGGAGTTAACGTAGGTTGGTCAGTAGCTCATGACGGGAAAATGACAGCCGATTGAGAGTTGCCCACTGTAAGAGTTAAAAACGAGGTTTAAAGTCCAAGATTTCAACAATCCTTGCCATGTTCGCCGAGTGTTGCCTCACAGCACGGACACCCCCGGGTTTGACTCCAGGTCGGACAAACCCGAACCAGCTCCCCGGAGGGAAATTCGAAGTTGGTTAACCTGGGAATAGACGGCTATTTTGAGGGGGCTGGGTGGGGTGTGGAGGGGAGGGGGGGGGGCATGGGCGCCTTCCAGCTATTATTACTGCAGGGCTTAGAGAGAGACACACACACATACACAGAGAAAGACAGACAGACAGACAGAGCTGCTGCTTTCTTTAGCGCGGAGGGTTTTGGGACGTGACGCGTCATCGCTGCATTAGGATTCTCAGCTGCTGCTTTGGCTTGTGTGCATGTGTGTGTGTGCGTGCGTGTGTGTGTGTGTGTGTGAGCCTCAGCTGGTGACATGAGTGCACACCGACACACAGCATCGCTCTCTGGCCGTCTGCAGGCACTGCAGTCGGAGATGGCAGGGCAGGGCGTCGGGGGGTTCGCCCGCCCCACGTTAAACACTGTTCAATTCCAGCCTCAGCGTCGGGACGTTTCACAGATAATCTAACACGGGGCGCCAGCTCTAATCTGATTGTTGGGGCCGCTGTCGGCGAGCGTGACTCGCAGAGTCCAAAAGCCGCCCGTCGATTTTGTGATTACCGGGTTGTGACTGCAGTTCAATCTCCTGTAACCGCTTCCCCCGAAAAGGCATTTTGCGACGTCACTTGGAGCTGTGCGACGGCTCGGTTCGGTCGTCGGCGGGATCGGAGGGAAACCGAAAGGGACGCTGGGGCACACACTGCTCGCTCTCAGAGCAGCTGACAACTTGCTGAGGGAACTTTTGCTCCAGCACGTTAAATGCCTTATACCGCAAATTCATTAGTTTGCAATAAACAGAGAGTTTTGGAGATCTTCCTCTGACACATAACAAGAGCTGGCCACAAGATAGATAGATGGATGGATAGATAGATAGATCGATAGATAGATAGATAGATAGATAGATAGATAGATAGATAGATAGATAGATAGATAGATAGATAGATAGATAGATAGATAGATAGATAGATAGATAGATAGATAGGTCGAGTAAGAGATAGATAGATAGATAGATAGATAGATAGATAGATAGATAGATAGATAGATAGATAGATAGATAGATAGATAGATAGATAGATAGATAGATAGATAGATAGATAGATAGATAGATAGATAGATTGATTGATCTCTAAAATGAACTGAACCTCAGTGACACTTATGTCGATCGCTGTTCAAGCTGACCAGGTCTGAGTTCTGAGCTCAGTGACAACATAAAAACCTGTACTGCGAGGGACCGAAGGCGCTTCCTGCAACTTGAACAACCTTCGCTGATCAGAGCGACGTTACGGAGAGAGGCTCCAGACGATCCGAGGAGCCGTGGGAGGCGGCCGTCCTCCGCTGCGTTGAGTTTTTGACAGCACAGGAATGCTTAACGAAGAGGAGGAGGAGGCGGGAGGAGGAGGAGGAGGAGGGGTCGGGATAGAGAGAGAGAGAGAGAGAGGGGCCACGCACAGCAGCAGCGATCAGCCCGAGGGTGTGACTAGGCGGCGGCGCCGTGGCAACGCCACACCTACTTGTTGCTGGGAAGGGCGAGCGGGCAGGCGCACGGCTGGCAGTCGGCGGGCGAGCCGCGGGTGGCGTTGCCGTAGTAGCCGGGCAGACAGGCGTCACAGTGGGGGCCCGCCGTGTGGTGCGCGCAGTCCTGGGGGGAGGAGGAGACGACGCGGCCGTTCAGGTTCACTCGTACCAGGGGCACGCAAAGAGTCGGGAGAACGATACCGTGCGAATACCGGAATCCCAACCCTCTGGTCCGGTCCCTCTCTTTCATATTACAGTTTCCACAGTGCAACAGCATGCATGTTCAGTCCAGCTGGAGACCCCTGGAATTGAGTGTGAGCGTAGTGTGTGTGTGTGTGTGTGCAAGGTACAGAGCATTGTTTTTCTCCTTTGCTGAATGAATGAATGAATCATGTAGGTTGAGACAGTGCATTTTCGGGCTGCGCCTCATCTCTGCTGCGGGGCTGAAACTACCACACGGGCACGCGGAGGTGCATCGAGCGTCATTCCATGCTGCCGATGAGGCCGACGGTTTCGCGAAACACAAGATAAAATAAACAACGGAGTAAGCGAGGGGCGGCCGGCGGCGGGCTAAAGTGCCCATTAGGCCCGGGCAGACACTTGCGGACATCGTTGTTAGATGAAGCCGTCGGGTCAAATCGCCGTCTGGCCGAGGAGGTCTGAGTTAATGGTCCGGAGCAGCGTTGGCCCTCACATTTAGTTATCTTTCTATATAAAAACAAAACAACACAAAACAAAAACCTCTAACGGAAACACCCCGAAACCTCGCCTGGTCCCCCAGAGCCGAGGAAGCAGATCGGGTGCCGACGGGCGTCGACCCCTGTTTATGGTCGCTCCAGCCGTGTAATCGGCTTCATGATGTGGAGGAGTTTGACTGAACGGGTGGGATGTTCTCGCGTCAGGTGTGATTCTGGTGACGGGATGGAGGATAGATATATAGATAGATAGATAGATAGATAGAGAGAGAGAGAGAGAGAGAGAGAGGTAGGTACGTAGGTAGGTAGGTAGGTAGGTAGATAGATAGATAGATAGATAGATAGATAGATAGATAGATAGATAGATAGATAGATAGATAGATAGAGAGAGAGAGAGAGAGAGAGAGAGAGAGAGGTAGGTACGTAGGTAGGTAGGTAGGTAGGTAGGTAGGTAGATAGATAGATAGATAGATAGATAGATAGAGAGAGAGAGAGAGAGAGAGAGAGAGGTAGGTACGTAGGTAGGTAGGTAGGTAGGTAGGTAGACAGACAGACAGACAGACAGACAGACAGACAGACAGACAGACAGACAGACAGACAGACAGACAGACAGGCAGATAGATAGATAGATAGATAGATAGATAGATAGATAGATAGATAGATAGATAGATAGATAGATAGATAGATAGACAGATAGATAGATAGATAGATAGATGTGGTGTGATTCTGGTGACGGGATGGAGGCAAAAAAGGCCAAGAATAGACACGGTGGATCAAAGGAAAACAACACACAGTGGGTCGGGCTAAAAAGCTGCTGGGAGAAAACACGCTGACCTTGCTTTGATTCCCCGAGCCCGTACCAGAGCCGCCGCCGCCGCCGCCGCCGCATGACAACATGTAAACACCGCCTTTACGGCCGATTTCAAAGCAGCCTCGCACTGGAGTTAATTAAAAACACTTGTTCGCCGTGACATTCCACAGAATGAAAACTGTACGACTTATTGCATTTAATTCTCCGGCTTTGCAGCGTGTTTTGATCCCCCCCCGCTGAAGTTGTGCGCTGTGCTGTGTTGTGCTGTGTTGTGCTGTGTGATGGACTCGAAAGTGTTTCACCAGACAAACACATACTTGTTGTCTTCACCTGAAGGACAAGAGCATCAATCAGTCACTCTGGCCAGAAAACACAGCCCTGATGCTCAAGGTGTGTGTGTGTGTGTGTGTGGTTGTCAAGAGTTTATGTCAAGTTGTTTCTCTCTGTGCAGATGCATGTATGTATGATTGTGTGTGTGTGTGTGTGTGTGCGCGCGCGCGCCCCGTTTGTCTGTCTGTCTTTCCGTCTTCCACTGGCTCAGAGTGTGTGTTTGCGTTCCTCCCTCTGACACGTTGCAGCATCCTCTTCATCTATAATGAAACACAACACGGCAAATACAAAACCCACGGCGGTGCACTTGTGTGTGTGTGTGTGTGTGTGTGTGTGTGTGTGTGTGCGAGCGAGCGAGCGTGCGTGCGTGCGTGTGTGTGCCCGTGTTTATTTAGATCCTAACTGACAGCTTAAGCCCGAGGCTATGTGTAGACCGGGGGAGTGACGATGTGTTGTGTGCAGACGCACATCGGCAGGTTCACCACAGACGCATGCTAGAGCGGGTGTGTGCCTCACGAGTATTAAGCGCGCGCGTGTGTGTGTGTGTGTGAATGTGTGAAGCCACGGCGCTGGTGTCTTGACCTGCACTCCCCGCGCCGGCCGCTAGATGGCGATCACTGGGGCGGCAGCTTCTTGACTCCTGACCAGGAAAGGTCTGGAGTCCTGACGCTCGCTCTGTCCTGGTTTTGATTAGTTGTCTGTGCGCGTGTGATAGCATCGACCAGAGGTGTTCCCTCTCTTTGGGACGCCCCAAGTTTGACACCCTGCCGCCATCTGCTGCACTGATTGTTACACAATCGGGATTTTAGTGGGTTCGGAGCACAACTCTCCCTCGGTTCCTCATGTGGACGAACGGGCAAAGGCGCCATGGGGAGAAATAAGTAAAAACGTCGGCCCATCTGCTCACGACAGGCTGGTTTACTCACTATTACACCTGAATGACGATTGATGGAGCGACGGCTCTCAGGGCTTTCACAGATATCACAGTGAGCGATGCTTGGGGCAAACGTGAAAAAAAGGAGGATCATTCGACTTCTTCTTTCTTTTCGGTGCTGCTGTATTTGGGCGTGCGTGGTTTGCGAGAGGAAATCAAACAGTCGTGGCTCAAACTTGAGAGGACAGAGGAGCGCGGGTGAACGGGTTCCCACCAGGCCTCAACCACACGTCTGAGCGACGGCCATTTCCCTTTTGGCTTTTGCGCCCGTTTCAACCCTCACGTCCCCATAGGTTTGCGTGGACGTTAGGTGAAATGATGAGCCTGAGCCTGCGTTCTGCGTCTGCGGCCTCTGCGGTGGCCTTGCGCCCACACGCGCGAGCCAACGAAAGCCTGAGGCTTCGCACACCTTGCAGTGTAATGACTTACCAGGCAGCGGCCGGTGACCTCGTGGCAGTACGTGGCGTGCCCGTGGCAGTCGCACGCCTCGCACACGCCATTGTACAGGTCCCCATTAACCCTCCGGTAGCCAGGTACGCAGGTCTGAAAGGCACAAGCGCGCACACAGTCAGAGAGTAAAAGCTCTCGCAGCTCCTGTGTATATCTCACTGTTGTAACCGTGTACAGTGCGTGGAACACGTGTGTGTGTGTGTGTGTGTGTGTGTGTGTTAGTGTGGAGAGGAGGAGAGCAGCAGCGGCCTGACCTCGCGCTCCGCTCGGGGAGGCTCTGAAAGGAGGCCGAGATGATCTTTTCAGTCGCCTTTGTTTAAGGGGCGCACAACGTCGCCACGCCAACGAGAGCACGAACTCGCCCGCTCGGTTCGCAGACATTCGCCAGCCGGCAAATCGCTCCGCGTGGTTTCAAAGTACCTCGGCTCACTCGTTTGGCGGAGCGAGGGTGCGAAGGGGTCGTGCCTTTGCACGCGCGTCTCTGCGTTCGTGTGTGGTGCGCGTGTGTGCGTGTGTGTGTGTGTGTGTGTTTACCTCACAGGACGTTCCAGCGTATCCGGCAGGACAATTGCAGGTTTCGACTGCCGATGCCCTCCCTCTCCTCTGGCGGAGGGGTCAGCCACCTGCATCGAGAAGGAGTGAAGTCTGCACACACACACAACACAACACACACACACACACACACACACACACACACACACACACACACGCGCGCACACACACAGAGTTATTAACAGGTGGCACACGTCTATGTATTTACAGATCAGCATCTGCCTCCAGTTCCATAACCCGGGCTATTTGGCTGATTGGTCTTTCGGGGCTTTTATGAGCCGAGTCGGACGTTTTTTTACGCTCAGACAGCGACTCGCCGATAAAAACGCCGCCTTTATGTCCAGGTTACAGATGGTTCACGTAGGGTCAATTCACAGGCTGCAAGACAGGGCCGCCCTCGGAGCCTCGGAGCGTCGCGTCGCGTCGGGCTGCCCAACACCCGTCATAACCGTCTCATCTAAAGCTGCCGAGTCGACGTTTGCCGGCGTTATTCGACGCTTACTTTTAGATTTAGCACGGCGTAAATGTTTCACAGTGCGTCTGCCTCTTTTTGCCTTGTGCCTAGTGCTCCCTTTGGTATTGACTGGGAAGAATGAAAACAGATGAAACAGGCGGGCCCTGGTTGCACTGAGGACCTTCCTCCTCCTATGTTCTCCCCTGGAAATGAAACTTGGGTGTCTGAGGTCTGTGTGTGTGTGTGTGTGTGTGTGCACCTGTACACAGCGCTGGGCTCGGTGCTGTACGAGGCCCGGACCATCACGTGCGTGACGTTAGCCAACACGGACAGGAACTCCCGGCGAGCGACGGG
>CM055206.1:4187543-4197543 GCA_029224185.1 Karalla daura
GCACGTGCTTTTTTTGCTTCGGTTTTGCGTGATTAAGTTCAATCCCCCCCCCCCCCCCCCACTCAGGTAATAGGAAACCTAACAGGCCTTAAGTCTCTTACAGTGTTTGCCCGCAACGCAAACACACTCTCATGGCTCATTGCAGGTTATTACAGATACTGCGTCC
Organism: Karalla daura; assembly: GCA_029224185.1. NCBI lineage: Eukaryota > Metazoa > Chordata > Actinopteri > Chaetodontiformes > Leiognathidae > Karalla > Karalla daura. The sequence continues at coordinate 4,187,710 of CM055206.1, forward strand.
GACGCCGCTGTCTCTCCCTTCGCACCTCATCGCTCCTCATTGAGTGTGTGTGTGCGAACGATTTTTTTGCAGCGCAAACGTGCGGATTCACGCGCACGTGCGCGTGTCACACTGCACGTGGACGCACGGGCTTGTTTGCCATACGGGGGACGCGGGCAGCGGACTAACGGTGCCGCTGCTCGGGCTTATTGCTGCCATGCATCATGTCGCGGCCCGCTCATTATGAAGACATGCAGGGAGCGGGAGAGGAGGGCGCATCTGCATCTTTTATCGCTGGGTTCAGCACTTCTCCGCCGGCCGTAGCTGCGGCCGCGCGCGTGCACGTGGCCCGCGTTTAACGGCTTTCACTCGCCATTTCATTGAGCGGCCCTCGCCGGCGCAAAAGCAAGCGGGTTGTGGGAAGAGATGAATGACGCCGGCGGAACGAACGCATAGACCGAGCTTCCCTATGGCTCCACGCTGAAGAAAGACTACGTAATATGAAGGCGGATGAACCGCTCTACATCTGGGGTAGCAACATGGAAGATCGGTGTCAGTCCACAGTCCGAAAACATGCGTCTTTGGGCCGGTTGGAGACTCCTAATCTGCCCTTAGGTGTCAATGGGAGAGTGAATAGAGGCGAGAGGATGGTTGTCCATGTGTGGTGCACGTTTGCAGACTCACCTCGATGATCAAGTCCGGCTCCGAGGTGACCCTGACGGCCGTTTGCTCCCGCTGGTCCGTGCTGTAGGACACGGTGTAGGCCAGGGTCCCGCCGTAGGCTGGCAGCTGCGCACAAGCGGAGAGGGAAGAAGTTACACAGCCGCGGGGAAGTTCGCTTCGACCTCCGCGGGGTCCGTCTGAGGCAACGCCACGTACGGTAAGTCACACCGGGGGGCACGGCACAATCCCGGAGCGCTGCGCGGTTTCTCATTGTTTACCAGCTCGAGCCTTCCAGAGCTGGAGGACGCACGCCTCGTCTCTGCAAAGAAAAGTTTGCCACACTCCACGCCGGTAGGGGGCGCACACGGGCGCATGATTAAAATGAACCAATCAGACGGGCTGAAAATGACATTTCAGGCTGGCCTGGGCTGAGTTTCGGCATTTCAACTTCAGTTAGTGCAGGGCGACAATGAACGCACCACGGGGGCAAGCGTATCTCCTGATATCACCTGAGTTTCCTTAAAATATTGGTGATCTTTGTTGTCCTGTGTGCGTGTGTGTGCGTGTGTGTGCGTGTGTGTGTGTGTGTGTGTGTGTGTGTGTGCGAGTGGGGTTTCTGTTGAGTCCACAGAACGGGCTTCGGAGAGGAGGAAGCGCTGCGTCGGCACCACGGCGAAATTTATTATTCCGCTCCGACCTGAGCAGTAATGGGTGGGAGAGTGAGATAATAATGCCACCATAAAAAGGATGGGTCGGGGCTGGGGGGGTGAAGAGGAAGGAGGGGGGGGGGGGGGTCAAAGACACAGAGACAGAGGGATAGAGCGGGGGGAGGGGGGGGGGGTACGGGGGGGCTTAATGCCCTATAAACCTCGTCCATTCTGCATCATTACTCTCCGTTCGGGAGGCGCGAGGAGGAATCGCCCGTTTCACAGCCCACTGAAAACACACGCGCGCACACACCGCGGGGCTCGGGGGGGGGGGGCGTTTTATCGACCCACGTTTATTCCTCCGTCTAACCCCGTCCCCCGTTCTGGACTCCGGGAGACAGTGAAAAGGCCGCGCTTTGGACCCGCAGATCAGCCTCCTCCAGCCGCCGCTTATCTGCACTCCATGCTCACACTTAAACCTCTCGCACGGGCGCAGGAGGAAGGAGAAAGGGGGGGGGCGCTCAACTCTGCAGCGCTGCAACTAAACGGCAGTATGATGAAAGCGCGGGACACCGCGGAGAGGGGGGAGAGACGCCGCGTTTAGACAAAAGAATGGACTCCCACCATGGTGGGGGGGCAGGCGCTCCCGGGCTGTCGGGCTTGTGGGCCGGCACGTGAGGGATTACGTCACGCCCGTGGTCGACTGAGGGCCCGCATGAAGGCCGAGGTGTCGGTTGTCTTTCGATATATCGCATTGTGCGGCCCCTCACGTGTAGAACGCTGCGGAGGATGAGGAAAAACATACATTTGAGGAGGGTCTGTGGCATTTTTGGGTTCATAAAGCGCAAGGAAGAGACACTGGTCCCTTTAGGAGTGCTCGTCATGCTGTTTCACCTTCCCCTTTCCCAATTTTTAAAGTGGGGGAATATCGCAGTCCATTTCTGCACAGATCTGGTGGTCTTCCATGTTTACCTGGCAACCGCATATAGAGTAGAGTGACTGTCTTGTCACTGCCATGACTACACACTCTAGATTTCTTGCAAAACAACACGGTTCAGAAACCTTTTTACTATATTTAAGTGGTTCAGAAATGTGCTCCTGTATTCACTTGGACCACGTTCTGTCTCCGCTCGGGTTTCAGATTTCTGCGCGACAAAGGACGCAACCATGTTTTTTGACATCCACGTCTGGCGGGGGGAGTGTACTGCTGCCATTCGACAAAGCCAAGGCAAGAATGCTCTTCCGTCGCCAGATCACCTTTAACAGAAACGGGTCTCACGTGGAAAATCGATTTGGATGCGTCATCCCGACGTTTGCTGTGGCCGCCGCCTCGCAGCGGAGGGCGCTTCCCAGGCGAGGCGCCGTCGACCGGGCCGCTCCGGACTTAGCAATTGGCTTCCTTTGAAATTATTGACGTTTCGGGAGAAGAAAGTAATTTCTCTGACGCCGTCCACTCCGCCCGGGCGACAGTCAGGGCTCTTTGTCGCCGCAGCCCGGTGCCGGGTCTCTACCGCCGGGGGCGGGGGGGGGGAAATGAAAGAGACAAAACACGGCAAAGGAGAGAGGAGCAACAGGACAGAAAAGCACCGCGGGAGAGGGAAATTACGGAGTGGGAGGGGCGAATTACAGAGACCTGAAAAGAAGGAACAATAAACACTCGGGCACCAGAAACACGCACAGCCACACTTACAATAGGCATCAGCTGGGTCCCCGAGAGAGCTCCAGAAGCCTGTTATTAACTCCATTAGTGGCCAGAGAAGAAGAAGAACAGGACATAATTCTCTCGATTAAGACCCCGGGCCGAGAACACGGGGCAATCTCCATTAAAACCGAGGCTCCCGCCACGGCCCGGACCATATCAGTAGATTCAAGTCGCACGGCTTAAACGTGAGCCGAGTGATCTCATACCACGGGAGAATTTGCAGGAGGATCCTCCAGCAGCTTGTGGGTTTTGCGCATCACAGTTCCGGCTGCAGCTGCAAGCCGGTGCTTTTGCACGCTGCAAAGCGAATGCGCGTCTCGAAATCCGTTTAAAGGAACTCTCAACCTAAAACGCAGCCGAAAGTTCCACCGACTCACAATTTAGCATCCTTCTTTTTGTTTTTACGATGGCTGTTTATCAGAGAGGAGCAGAGGGAAAGCGGCGGCGCAGTGTGGAGGACGAGACGAGGAGCGGGTTAGCGGGGAGGAGGCGGACAGAGAGGCCCGAGACAAAAGGGGGGATAACGGGCGGTGGGTGAGAGACACAAAACAGGGATAGAATGAGAGGGAGGAGAAGGGAGAGAGGGACGAAGTAAACAACGGGAGTGAAGTTGTGAGATTCGATTTGCCGCCTGTGCTCGGGAGCGGCTTTGGCACGGGGAGAGGAGAGGTGCGAAAATGAGTCAGCGCCGACCCGGGTCCTCCTCCAGCGTTCCCACCAGAGCCCTGATGGAACGCGACTTCTCCGAAAGACTTGAAATAGCCGAGTCAGAGCACTTTAATCGCCTACAGGTGGGGCTCTGTCCCGATTTGAACGGCCACGTTTCTGCCAAGGTCAGACATCAAGACTGGACTCAATAAGAGGGGATAAAAGTAGCCATTTTAGAGGCACAAAACCACACGTACGCCAACTTTGTGTTGATGATCGCAGCCAAGCACCGTAGCACTGCAACAATCCCGCCTCGCTCTATCCTCTGTGTTTTCTACTCGCACGTTCACGTTGGCAACCAAACATTACATGCAGTTGCTTTGATTCAGAGTCAGGATGCCTCTACCTCTACGTGTTTCATTAGGGGTGCGCACATTCAAACACTGGCAGAAAGGCCACGTTCTCCTCCAGTCACTGTGAGTTTCTTTGCACTTCTGTCGAGCCGCGCATTGGGTGTGTCCACTTCCTGGAGGAGAGTGGGGCGTGGTTCAACGCTGAGGACCTATAAATCCTTGGGTTGGAGGACTTGGACAAAGCATGTATTGACCTATCGCGAGGGTGTTTTAAGTTTAGGTATTTAAATCTGTTCCAGTCCATTTCTGTCCCCCCCCCTTTTTTTCCCTCCAGAGTCATCTGGTTTACATCCCGATCGTGAGCGGCAATAACGAGGAGGCGCGTGTTTGCAGAGTTACACCAGCTGAAACAGGCCCAGGGAGGTGTCAAAGCCTGGTCGCAGGGTGGCGGGAGAGGAAATGCATGTTTAGGCCTCTGGAAACACAACTGGGCCGGGATGAAAACAATGGAAGAGCGGGACCCGAGGGCAAGAAGGCGCTGCCAATGAAGATCACCAAATCTCAATCTGCTTGGAAATGTGTCAAGCAGATTCTCCAGTCAAGTAAAGCTAAAAGTCAAAAGACACAATGAAAATAGTCATGAAGGAGACAGTTCTTGTAGTATTTAGGGTAACACTGAGTACTTTCATGTTTTTTCACCCTCATATGTAGCCTCAGTTACTGTAAATTTGCATTATCACGTTTTTGCACCTTGTCTCTCCACCTTGCTGCCTCCGTGCCTGGTCCAGGCATAAAGTCCAGCACCTGGAATGAAACTAATGACTGGTCGCGGGGAGAAATGAGATCTGTTAAATGGAGAAAGAAGGGGGAAAAAAATGCTGTCCTGCGTGCAACTTTCTTTTGAGGCTACCGCACGCTAGTTTACCCCGGGCAATGTGTTTGCCAATCTGCATTCACGCGGCCCGGTTTTGGAGCGCGAAAAACAGACAGTGGCAAGCGACGCTCTCTTCAGGAGATTGAGCAGAGAGCGGGAAACGGGGTGGGGGGGACAAAGGAAATCATCCTCCAGGAAATGAAAACCAGATTGTCGCAAAGGCTTCGGAAAACAAACTCACCTGAAATGACACACACGCGCACACACACACACACACACACACACACACACACACACGCACACACACGCACACACAGGCAAATGCATGAACACACACAAATACCCAGGGAAACAAAGATATTCACACGAAAAAACATAGAAATATAAACACACACACACACACCTGGGTCGCCTGTCTGATGCCTGTGGTTGTTTGCAATGGGTATCGGGAGTTTTCACTCTGTTTATCTACCGGTTGCACACACACACACACACACACGCACGCACACGGAGACGCACACAGATGCACACACAGGCTGTTGTTGTTCCTAGCAGTAGGGTTAGATTGGCTCCAGATGGACCAATAGGCGGTGCAGCGCTGAACAACACGCAAACCAGGCTGACCTTCTGTGCGCGCGCGAGAGCGGATACGTGCCGCGCTGGCGGAGACAAAAGAAGAAGTGGAGAAGTCGGAAAAAAAAGTCAGACACCTTGGGTCAGGCCCTCAGCATGGGCATGGCAGAGCCCGGGCGTGTTTTTGTGTGTCTGTACGTGTGGGCCAGGCCACCCTCCACACAGCTCCATTGTGCCCATGCATTTTTCTATTCAGACACACAAACAAACATCCATTCATCCGCTTTCTTACCCCCACCTCAGACCGCAAGGGCCCTGAGCAGCTCGATAATCATCGAATCAGCCCAACGTGTTTTTTGACCAGACGAGTCGGAGAAACCCCACACGGAATCTGGAGAGAACATGCACCTCTGTGTAACGAGACCCTGTATCGCAGCCTGGCACTGGAACCCTGCCTCGTCTCGCTGTGAGGGGCCAGTGCTGACCACGGATGCTCCAAGCCACCAAGCAAATGGGGTACAATCCATAAATAAAAAAGGAAAAAAAAGATGGAGAGAAAAGGAAATGTCATTTCGGCACGAGAGGGATACGAGTGGGAAAGTGGAGAACAGTGACAGTGTGTGCGCGTGTGTGTGTGTGTGTGTGCACGTGTTTTAACATTTTCACTCGTTTAACTTCAAATGTCACTGCAGGAACGCCGTTTCAAGGTAATTCATTTTTAAAAACCTACCATCTGCCACCATTTCAACACGCATCCCTGGTTAAGAAAACACACGAAAAAAAAGAGAAACCCGCTGAGGACATCTTTCATGCCTCAGATGGATTTCATTATTATCTCAGCCTTGAGGTTTTGGGGGTACGAGGCTCTGATTACTTTAAACTGCGAGCGGGACTGACAGCCGCGATGGATTCCTGCTCTGAAGTGTCTTTTCGATGTTTTCCTTTGCTTGTCGGCGGTTTTCCGGTGCTTGACCGGGCCGCTCTCCCCTGCAGTCACCCCGCTCTGGGGGGAATGTTTTGGCAGCTGTCGGACTCCCGGTCCTGCCGCAGAGAGGTGGAGGTGCTTGCTTTGGACTCCATCCTTTCCGGCGCTGCCCCGGGCAGATGGGGGGGGTCCTCTTTTGTAGTTTGCAACGTATCTGGCCCGGGGGGGTCAGGCAGGGGTTATGAACCCTGGTTGGGGAGTGAGGAGGAGCGGCTGTCAGCTGGACGTTAGAGACGCTCGGCGTGGGGTTGGCCCTCGGATGACCGCAGGGTTACGGGAGGTCACTGCGGAGGCCATTCCCATCACTTTCTCAGACAATGTGAGCAAGAGGTAGAGGCTCAGAGGTGTCCTTGATAATGGCCAAGCTTGGTTTTTGCTGTATTTCTAGTTGGAAATCTTTCGGTTTTATGTGTAGGAAAAAAAGATTACTTATTCTGTTTTCATCTTGAACAATTTTGTTTTTCATTCATTTTCTAAATCCAGCTTATACCCTGCAGTGTTTTTCTGATCTGCTGAAGCCTAATTCCAGTGCTTGTCAGCTACTAGGATCAGGTTTGTTTGAACCTCAAATATGGCCTCTCATTACAAGGCCATAACCATAACAAGGCGATATTAATTAGGATGTAAAAAATGTCACTACCTCCTAAAGCAAAGTGCTCAGGGCTCCAGCACTAAAAACAGGGCAGGGAAGAGCAACAGGAATAAGATAAGATGAATTAATAAAATAAACCAATAAAATCAGGGTAGGTATGGAGGAAAAGCATCACAACCTACTGCAGCTGGCTAAACGTCTTTCAGCTCGTTTCGGGGACTTTTACTCATTCCTTTTTGCACGTGCTCGACTCCTGTGCAGTGCTGTCCCTCTCAAGTGCCTCTCTTTTGGGATGCGCCCACACATTTTACATGCGGCCCGAGTGATGGAGATCTCGTTCAATAAAACTTCACGACAGACAGACTCCTTTTTTCAGCCCGCCGCAGCAGGAGCGGCTCGGAGACGTGTCCGTATTGACGCCGCTTTGCAAACAGAAGGCGTTATTGAATTTCTGGGGCGGCTGAGCGCAGGGCGACGACACGATAATCATCGCTGCTGGTGCTGCTGGTGGAGGAGCTGCTGGAGGAGGCGGAGCTCCATGTGCACATCTCATGGTGGACGACGAGCGAGGGCAGCTCACGCGTTCACCTCCACCCTCTTAAGAGTGGCTCGGCTATTGTCCTGGCCTCCCACGGAGCGCTGACTCCTGAATGTCGACTCCAGCTGCTGGGCGTGCATCAGACGCGGGCAAACGGTTACTGATGACCACCTCCCTCCCGTTCCAGGGATTTGGCTCATGTACGCTGCCATGGCAGCACAAAGCATAGAGCCTAACCTTCACAATTATTGCCCGACAGCCGTAGGAGTGTGTAAAGACAACAGCGCCCCCTCCGCTGCCTTCAAACAGGTTGGATGTGTTCTTTTAAGTGCAGTGGAGGCTAAACCAAACACCTGAGCAACACTCTGCTATCAATAGATTAATTGCGGTAGAAAAAGGCCAATGACTCTCTGTTCAGGAGAGGATGTGGAATCTGGAATCCGACATAAATCTCTGGTTTCCTCACACAGGTTGAGCATGGAGGCCTGCAGGCTTGGATACACCAAGCCGACAGCTGGCCGTCGGGGTCAGCAGTCCCATTAGAGGCTCCCGGGGCGCCGTGTCTTACATGTTGCCTTTCGGAAAAATTGTTCCGATTGGCTGAAGGAGACGAGAAAACGGCAGCGACTTACTTGGCACATTATCTGTGAAGATTACGATCAAAACAAAATATTATATCCCTGTGGGCTTTTGATCCCTCTGGGCTCTGCTGCTCTATGGCAACAGATGAGTTGTCGAGTTAGCATTAGCGAGTTAGCGCTAGCGAGTTAGCGTTAGCGAGTTAGCGTTAGCGAGTTAGCGTTAGCATCTTCCAGACTTCTGTTTTTCCATGAAAAATACACTGTACTACCCCCTGCAGGTGTGTGTATGTGTGTGTGTGTGTGTGTGTGTGGGGGGGGGGGGGGGTGTCCCTTTGTTCAAATTCTGAATTTTCGCTCCCAGATTTTGACAACAGTATTCAAGAGTAATCCACAACTTAAACGCCCTTTCCTGCCATCCAGAAAAAAGCCCAGCGGCGTGAGGGGCAGAACACCGGGATCCTCTCCAACAACACTGATGAGAAACCGCGTCCTCACCCCCAGACACGTTGTGCAGCAGGCCGAGCGTCGACATGTTGCTTGGGGTACATTGTGTTTGACATTCATTACGTTTTTGTAATGAAAACATCGGCGGCTGAGGATTGCAATGATCATTGCTGTTGTATTACTGGAAATGATGGCCAGGTGTAATGAGTTTTTCTCCTCTTCCTTTTTTTTCCTCCCGCCAGCCGCGGGATTGCTGTGCGGGGCTTTTTGTTCCCCGTCTCCCTCTGTGCACACTTCCCCGGGAACACAAATGCGTGTGACACCATATTATTTGGTTGATGAAAACTGGAACAAATCCACTGTGATTGATGTGAAGGCACTTTTTCAGCCACGTAGCAGCAAAGGAAAAGAGAGAGGAGTGGGAGAAACGAAAGTGAGGATATGGGAGGGGAAATCCATCTCATGCAATCACAGCAGATTAGGAGTGGCACTATACACAAACTCCTCGACACACACTTTGCTCTCTCTCTTAAGTCAGCTAAGAGCTTAGTTAAAGCTGATGTTCCTTGTGGGATGGAAAAAAAGCTTTTGTGGAATTTTTTTTGCACAAAAGCTTCTTTTTTTTTTCAGAAACACTTTTAAGAGGTTTCATTCATCACAACTTTGAGGTGTCAACCTCTATAACCGAGGTGAAACCGGAGCATTTTTCTAAACACTTCCCTGCCTCGGGTCTGCACCTGTAGCCGCTTTTTGCTCTTAAAAGGATTATTACTTTTTATTACTTCTTTATAGGACAATATAGGAGACAAGGACGAGGAAAAAAAGATGAGAGAGGGTTGGAGAAAGCCGGGGTGGGTAAAGGCAGAGCAGGAGAGAGAGTGAGGGTGAAATGTAATACAAGTCGAGCTGTGTGTTTCTGTGTGTCTGTCAAGTTTCAACATATTTTGAGCTCTCTTTCATCGGCTGTCAGCAGAGGATGTGTTTCCTCTCTCCAAGTTCATCCATCACGGCCTTTATCTTCCTGCTCCAATCTCCCAGTGCTCGCTCCCCTCTCCCTCTCTCTGTCCATCTCTGTCACTCCTTTTTCTCCGAATGATGAGCATTTCTTGTTTTCTCAGCCTTTTATCCGCCTTGGCTGGGAATCTGTTGGTAAATCTGGGCACAAGCTGGACACAAGGAGGTGAGGACTTGACGGCTCCGGAAGGCTGGCGAGGTCTCTGAATGCTGATATTTTTCTTTGGAAATTTACCCTCTG
>CM055206.1:4200043-4202543 GCA_029224185.1 Karalla daura
GATGATTTAGGAACAGGGAGGTGAAAAATGGGAGTCCTGGAGAGACGAAAGAGAGTGAAGAGAGCGAGAGGAGCAAAGCGACGGCAAGGAGCGGGGATGGAGGGATGGTTAGAGGGAGGGAGGGACGGAGGCTCAGACAAAGAAGTGAGAAGACAAGCCAGGCCTGGGGGGCGCGAAGTAATGAAATGCTGTGGTAGATTCCTCTGAGCCATGACACCCAGACTAACATCACAGCCAGGCGGTCGTTGCAGCGGGGCAGCGGCTCGACTTCAGAAACTGCAGCTATTTCGCCAGCTGGGGCGATGATCGCAGGCTGGGGAGAGAGCGGAGCGCGCCCGGTCCGCGTTAGCCGCGTTAGAAAACGCCGAACGTCTCCGATCGCATCCGGATCGCAAACCGGATCCGTTCACACGTTCGAGCCGGGCCTTGTGACCCTTGTGCTGCATTATCCCGTCTGTGCGAGCTGCAGCTCGCCTCTGTGCTATAACAATGAGCCTGGGACCGCACAGCTGAGACGCTTTGGCGACCTCGACCAGGTCTGGTTCTGGCTCCAGAACAACAGAGCCTGCCAGCGTCTCAGCCGTCTGGAAATGTCCATCACGAGGCAACGTGGCTTCATCTGACGCCTCCGTTCCTAATTCTCCAGGCAACAGTTCCAGCCGCTATCACTTCTATTTGGCTAATCCCGCACTGAGAGAATGTAACTTTTTTCTTTTCTCATTCACTGTGAATTACCTGGCAGGCTCGTCGAGGTTGTGAAGCCTCATTTGCATTCATCTGTCTGCACATTTTTTCAAGAGGAAAGCAGCTGAAAGGCATCATCCACGAAGCAAATCCGCAGAGATGAGGAGACGAAGACGGGCTATGCACGGCGGGTGACCTGACCTTGTTCCCCAGGTACAGTCCGGGCGCGTTCCAGTAGTACGCCGGGCCCAGGTCGTCCACCACGTCGGCGTGCCTGGCGCTCAGGTAGGGCGGCGTCTGCCTGTGCACGGACCACACCCTCCCTCCCGTGTCGCCGACCAGGTGCCAGCCGGCCAGGCTGCTCTCCTGCAAGACCACGCCCAGGGAAAAGACAAGTTTGGAAAGTCGTCCGTTTTCTCATCCAAAAGGCAAAGGCAGGGAATACGCCCCGAGAACAGGCCATCGCGGGGCTATTCACTCTCACACTCGCACCTAGAGGCAATTTAGGCAATTTTCTATCTAACCGCCGTGCCACCCATGTGTGTAGCGTGAGACAATTTTGTCCCTTTTCTGTCTCGTCTGTCAAGTCTAATGCGTTTCCCTCGCATCAGCTCGGAGTGAGTGGCGCCGAGATGTAAAACACTCATATATAGGGAGCATATATAGGAGTTCACGCTCGGGAGGATCTCGGCGCTCCCAGACTGATCTGATCGGCACTGCGGAATCTGGGTAACGCGAGTAAGAGGAAGTCTTGGCTCAGGACGCTCCACCGGTGGGTCTGCCCTCTCCTACGCTGGCTGTCTCGGCACGTGTCCGTCTTCCAGTCTCTCAGCTTGTGTGTCTCTGTCTCCGAATGACACAACGCGCTGTGTCGTGTTGTGTTGTGTTAACCTCTGGGGGGGTTCGATACGGCCCGGCTTCGCAGCCTCAGGAGCGAGACGCACTCCTGCCAGATTAGTGAATAAACATTCAAACAATGAATGATCCACCGGCTAAAGACAGAGCGAGGAAGCACTTCATTGGACGGCGAAATCTGATGCGTGCTCCACTCAAAAAAAATCACACACGGAGAGCCTCCCGGAGCGCGAATCGATAACTTTAAGATGTGCATGTACGCGTGGCCGTTGCTGCCTTTCGAATGATTCGGGTTGAAACGGCTGTTTCGCGAGACGAAAACGCGCAGGTGTGCTCACACCCGCCAGAATCGGCCATCAGGCGTTTCGGTCGTGCAGGCGAGGCGCGCACCGTACGCAGGGTTTCGGGATGTTTCCGGGTTCCGTCCGGTCGAAAAGAGACAAATCAACAGAAAAAGAAACCAGCCAAAGTGGGAAGACTCCAGACGTGCTTCAGGGTTTTGTACATCTATCGCGTGTCAGCCGGGAAGCCTCCCGACTGACGCCGAGGAGTTCTTTCTTCCCCCACTCAACTCCTGAAGGAGCGTGCGCGCATGCCAGTAGGTGTGTGTGTGTGTGTGTGTGTGTGTGTGTGTGTGTGAGAGAGAGAGACAGAGACACACATCTGTCGTTGCAATTAACCTGACCTTGGATTCCCCTTTCGAACACACACACACACACAGAAAATCGGTGTCTAAATCAGAGCTGTCATCCTGTCAGCGTCTCCTCTCCCCTCCTACCCCACCCCGCCTGTCAGTCAAAAACTGTTTTCCTCCTTTCACCTCTCCTCTTGCCTCTTGTCTTGTCTCCTCCCTCCGTCTTTCCGGTCTTGTCCTCTCCACTCCACTCCTCTCCTCTCCTCTCCTCTCCTCTCCTCTCCTCTCCTCTCCTCTCCTCTCCTCTCCTCTCCTCTCCTCTCCTCT
>CM055206.1:4210043-4277543 GCA_029224185.1 Karalla daura
TCACCCGTCTCGTCACGATCGGGTCGACGTCCCGGGGGTCGTGCAGGGTCAGGGTCATGAGGTCGGCGTTCAGCGTCCTGATCCGCTGGAACACCAGCCTGATGTAGCGGGCGGAGGTGAAGTTGAGCAGGGTCGGGGAGGGGTCGTCAGCGCTGGGGCGGCCGTTGATCAGAGACGTGTGGATCTGCGGAGTTCAAGTGCGACACGGCGGCAGACAATCAAGTCGAGTCTTTGAAAAGTGCTTCGTACGCACGCTTGTGAAATGTTCTACCACTCGCCTCGCAATCTTTCTGCAGCTGAACGTTTACTTATGACAGAGCACTGTAACTTAAGATCAAACGGATGCAAAAGTGAAAAAAGAGATGGGAGGTCAATGGCAATGTAAACTGGAAAGCAGGATATTGAGAGAAGAGGATGTTTTTCCAAAAATGGTAACAGAGGAGTGATGGAAAAAGTCATGTAAATGCTGCAGCAAAAGAATACACAAGTGCGAGAGCCGCAGCCGGGTACAGTAAGTTCAGGCCTCACCTGAGTGGAACCAACCATCTGCTGGGGTCAGCAGGGCGAGCTTGACTTATACACAGACTTCAGCAGGAGAAAAACATATTGATATGTTAAATAAGACTCCCGGTGTTGCTCCAGACATGGAAACCATCAGCGGGCGCAGGCACACGTGTGCAGCAGATGATGGAGTGTCACCTACTGCAGAGCAGCCCCCTCCACCCCCCCCCACTCCACCCATAATGTGACGCTCTCAGCGGATAAACACGCGCAGCTGTTCTCACGCCCACTGCTCCGGCAGGTGATCTCCTCCGGCGACGGAGAACAGAGGAAAACAGCCTAGCACGTCGATACAGCGAGGCCCAAAACCTTCAAGACAACCTTGGACACCTCTCAAATAATGTATTCTCCTCTCGATAACGCGAACAGACTCCACGAGAAGCCGAACGGAATGTAAAGCTATCCACAAACAGCAACATGTCAGCATCAGGAAACAGGTCTGAGGGCATAAAGCGACCTCAAGTCTGCAGTTACTTAATGCACTGATGCTGTGAGCGCGGATGCTGAGTCTTTCCCTGGCCTTGAGTGTTTTAGTTGCCTCACCCCACTTCACCGTACGCACAGTCTTCCCCGGTCTTTACCGCGTGCAGAGACAAGTGTTTCAAAGACACCGACGTCGACGTTTGAGATTTTAATCAGTGGTTCTCCGGAGTCTTCCGTCGCTGGCTGTCTGGTTGATGGAGGTGTGAAAGGCCCCTCCAGCAGCGGGACAACACCAGCCCCGTCGACGCCACTTCAGTGTCCGCGGGGGGGCCGGGACGTGTCACGCGGCGCGGACGCGGGGAGCTACTCCGCTTTGACTGCGTCGCTCCGCCTCCGAAGCAGACGAAGAGCGGGCGCGAATTTGTTTCCTCTGCCGTCGAGGATCCACGGACGGCCGCCCGACAACGAGTGCGAGGATCTGTCTGCCTGCCTGTCTGTCCATCTGTCTGTCTCGCTAATGTGGCCAAAAGCAACATTTGGCATCTGCAACAAGTCTTACAGAGTGGGCTGACTGTGCATGTGCGTGTGTGTATGGGTGTGTGTGAGTGTGTGTGTGTGTGTGTGTGTGTATGGGTGTGTGTGTGTGTGTCAGGGAGGAACATTTGATGGGTGCAAGCTGCACACTTGGAAGCAGCAACGGAGACGGTTGTGTGTATTTGTGTGTGCGTGCGTGTGTGTGTGTGTGTGTGTGTGTGATGGGTGGTGGGGTGACACTGTGAATGCGCGTGCGATGCTGTGACACATCGCCTACGACTCATTATGATTTCACTGTGATCAGACGGCTGGGGAGCTGTCAGCCGCACACATAGACACACACGTACACACACACACACACACGCACGCACACGCACACGTGCATGCACACACACGCACACCCAGACACCTCCGTCGTTACTTGCAGCTCTTGACATCTCCCATCTCGCACCCCCCTCCAGTGCTCCCCCGCAGGACACAGACACACATACAGTACAGGCGATGGAGCATACGCACACACACACACACACACACACACACACATGCACACCATGTGGGAGCGGCTGATTTACACACTCACACACAGTGGCACCCATGTACATGCGTGTACACATTCAGACAGGCTCCTACAATTAGAGCCCCTGTGTGGGAGATGTGGATGTGTGATTAGGGTTGTTTTTTTACAGTGTGCGTGTGTGTGTGTGTGTGTGTGTGTGTGTGTGCGTGTGTTGCAGTTCTCCTTCTCTTCATTAATGTCAGTTATTGCAAGATGTGCCCTCTGTTCTTACCGGGTGCAATCACACACACAGCTGATCAAAGCCACATAACAATAAACGGAGCTGTGCGCAGATTGTAAGTGCGTGTGCGCGTGTGTCCCGATGTGTGTCTTTGATAAATGTAAATCCAATCAATGAGTGAAGCAATGCAGCGACGCATCGGGAGAGAGCCGCGCTCGCTTTTTAGCAAACAAACCCTAATTTAAAGAAGCCGCAGCATTCCATCCGTTTCAATTTAGTCTGCGCCGACTCGGGTCTCAGCCCGTGTGAATGGACACCATTAACCGGGAGCTCGTTAGAGTGCACATCAGCGGCACGTTACCTCCGTAGCGGTCACGGTAAGGCACTTGATGTCTCACTCCTTGGGAAATGCTCCCCTCGGGTTTTCCTGCGTTGCTGCTTATTGACGGCGGCTGCAGCTCGAGTCAACCCTACACCCCGGTGCACGGTCGCTCTTGGTTTGGGGTTTTCAGTGTAAAACGCCCCGGCAGCCCGAGTGATCGACCTCATGACTGCTTAAAGGCGCGGGTGGCTTGTTGGCACGCGAACTGCCAGCGCCGGATGAGTTTTACCCTTTTTTTCCCTCTGCATTCTTCTTTTGAGCTCCCTCACAGACTTCGACGTGTCGGGCTTGTTATTCACGGCCCGTGACGTAGCGCTGTCGTGTCGCATCTTCTTCTCCCCCTCTGAACTCCCGTGATCAGACTCTTTCCTCCATCGTTTTAGGAACCTCGGAGTTCTAGTCGCTACCCCGCAGCCCGCACGTGATCTCGGGATTTTCTTGTGCCGCAGCCACTTACCTGGATCTGACCCTTGGTTTTGAATAAAGACCGCGTTCACGGCTGCCTTCTCGCTCCGCCTCTGGGTCCGGCTTTTTGGCCCACATAGCGCGCATTCGAATTAGGCGGATTAACATATCTCAATAAAAATTCAGGGAGGCAAAGCCCAAGGCGCGTCGCGAAGGTGGAAATGCACGACGAGCGCACGGCGCTACAAAAATTCAACTCTCCAGGCGGAGGGTTCTCCACAGCTCGAGCCAGAGGCCGGCTCCAGCCTGGACCCTGACCTCTGCCACCCCAGCCCTCCGAACTGGGCTCGACCGCGGGCCGTACCTCTCCGTTCTCCAGGGGGTGGATCTTGGAATAGAAGGACGTGCAGATGACTTCGTCGTCCCTGGTGTAGGACGGCGGCCCGGTCCGCGGGTTGATGCTGAACCTGGTCAGACACTCCGTGTCCGTGATGGCGTAGTACTGCCAGGGCTCGAAGGTCACGCCGTCTATGGAGCGCTGCAGGATCCAGTTACCTGCGGGCAGGGACAGCGGCGCGGAGAGTGATGCTCGATATGCGATGCGGAGCAGGGGGGAGGATCAATAAGCGTAATGACGGGCGTCCCGCACAGCGTTTGGGTGGCCCTGCTTAAAATACATGGAAAATTGACAGAACGTTCAATTTCTCATATTTCTTGATGGCCCCGGCCAAAGCTGCGACGGTCCATCTCGTGCAACGATCCAATGTGAGGTGAGGAGTGCGGCTAATGGGAAAATCTTGCGAGCTAATGAAGTGGCGCTAAACACAACGCACATCGACTGCCGCGACACTGGAAACACTCAATGTGAACATGAGGACCCAGAGCCGTTGTGTCTTCACCTCCTAGTGATAAAAAAAGTGATTCACCAGTCGTCCCGTTCGTTCGTGTTCTCTCAAAGAACCAGTTTTGCGTCCTCTTATGGTGACACCATAGCATTTACATGACAGATGGGTGGTACCATCTTCCCCAGAGCTCCACACTTGTCAGAGTCGGTCTGATCGCTGTGGGCCGTGCCTCCCAAACGGTTTTCTCAGTCGGCGTTGGCCCACTGCAGCCTGACAATGTCGCGGGGATGTGCTGGAGTCTGGGAGTCTGGAGCACGGCGTTGTTCGTCCAATCGGAGTGGGCTTGCTGTGGACCTGGAACTCCCAGACTGAAGAGTGGCTCGGGAACCAACCCACAGTCCAGCCTTGTTACAATATTTAGCCCTGAAAGCTGCTGTCAACAGTGGAAAATAACCAGGCAAACTACTATGAGCAATCACCGATTTATAGATAATCAGCTATCAGGGCTGATCGTGGGTGCTGGGTGAAGCTCGGCCCGTCCGGAGCACAAAGGACTGGAGCAAAACAGATAAATAAGTAGACAAATGAGCACAGCTTACTGAGCTGAGCTTGGATCTTTCAAAACTACCCGGAGATTGTCTGCGGGAGGATCGCTCGGCCCGAAGGCTGTAATTACTGTATTCGAGCGCTCGAAAGACGAAGGCTGAAAATAAGTCCTGCAAGCGGCGGGCACTTTCGTCACGCGGTGCGTGTCGTGGAGCTCACCTGGGCGCGGGGAGTTGGCTGCCTTCACGATCACATAGGCGATCTGGAAAACCTGAAAACAAAGGGAGGGGGGGGGGGAGAGAAAGGGAAAAGGAAAAGGGAAAAAAACAAATTAAGCCATTGGTAGTTTGGCGTTCACATCCGCTGGTACAGAGGACCTTGAGCCCGGGCGGCCTGCGGTCGCAGCGAAATGCGAGTGGAGAGACCAGTGCGATATTGTCAGACAGCGATTGTTTATCCCCCCCCCTCCATTCAGCCCGGTTTCGCCCGGGCTTTCTCCTCGAGCTCATCCACAGGGAGGAACAGGGGCAGATTCGGGCGACACGTGTCATGTATTCAACACACCAGAAGTTTTTGGTTTTTGGTTGTTTTCTCGGGTCTTTTTGGACAGTGCAGAAAACAGGGTCATCCGGTGGGAGCGACGGAGGGCGGAGGACTAAAGAAATCGCCTTGACATGGGAACAAAAGGTAAAAATCGATGATGAATGCATCTTTATCGCACTTTTGTAATCAGCGCGAGCGCAGACTCCGACTGCACCATGCCCAGGCACATATTTTTAATCAAAGCCTTTTGTTGCGTCCTTATTTAAAATCTGTGCCCATCACAGTTGACTTTCTGGCACGTTTTGCACAAAGCAATTCGGGTTGTAATTTTGTGTGGATGGTGATAATATGAATGCTCCCTCCTCCTCGCCTTGTTAACATCAACAGACAGACAGGCGGACAGACAGGCAGAGAGACAGGCAGACGGACAGACGGAGGACGTGGGTCAAACTCCCCGTCTCTCCTCAGCACCCTGCCTTTCACGTCGTCCTCTCTCTGGGAGTTTTCTCTCTTTCTTCCTTGTGATGTGGGAAGCAGTGTCACATTGCAGCAATTAGAATAGTGAGAAAGCCGCCGAGTGTGTGTGTGTGTGTGTGTGCGTGTCAGCGTGTGTGTGTGTGTGTGAGAAAGTGCATCGCTGCGTAACCTTATAGCAGTCATTCAAACCAACTACAAAGAGTCAATGTTACCTGCACTCATAGAGGATTGGGAGGCATGTGTTTGTGGCTCTGTGTGCATGCGTGCGTGTGTGTGGGTGCGTGTGTGTGTGTGTGCGTGTGTGTGTGCTCTCAGCGGTAGCTTGTACTACGGTGACAGCTTTGGGACAGCTAGGCAGCTCCAGCAGCTAAACATAGATGAACACAGCTACCTAATGCAGTGTGCGTGCGTGTGTGTGTGTGTGTGTGTGTGTGTGTGCCTGTGCGTACCGTAGCGGTGTGACATATGCTACGTTTTGATCAGGTGTGGATCAGACGGGGGGGGGGGGGGGTGGTTATTTTTCCCTCTAAAGCTCGCCGCGGCATCGCCAAATAAACACGCCAATAACTGTCCTGCCAGAAATCGCACGGCCGCCAAATGAGCGTTCATCTTCGGCCCGTGACATTTAATGTCAGGTAGCCCGCGTTCACGCCTCATTCCGTCCTGCCTCGGCTATGAAATTGAATTGGCGAGACTCTCTGTTCAATCAGATTTCTAGTTTGCCGCCACAGCCTGTTTGGCTGTTCTCGAGCTCCAAACCGGGATGTGGTGTGCGTGTGTGCGTGTGTGTGTGTGTGTGTGGTGGCGGTAAGGGGGGTGGGGGTGGTGGTCCGCGCGCTTTGGTCTGGTTACATCTGAGACCTCGTTACTGCAACTTGTCACAAAGGGGTATAAGGACGCACACCTTAGTGAAGGGTCCGGCAACTAAGAGTCCCCGAAACTGCGGAGACGTGACCTCATTTCATGTGAAATAGAAAAGATCGAGCTGATGTGTCAGTGCGTGACCGTGACCAAAGATACAGAAGATGCATCATCATCTCATCCTCCTTCTCACACATGTTATAAAAGACATCACTGCAAGGGTCTTGTAAAACAGCGTCTGAGTCCTTTGTGATGAAACCAGCGTTCCGTAGCTTCCATGGGAACAGGGAGGAATTCGAGGATGAAGACGTCTCATAACCGCGGCTCAGAGACGGAGTGCAGCTTGAAAGCTTTTTCTGCTTTTTGTTTTGGGAGGCACATCTGAGAGGCTGCCGTGGAGACGAGCCACGGGCTTGTCTGGCTGTTGCCGCCGCTATTAGACATCATTACTTTATGCTAATAGAGTGGAAAATGGATGCGATTGGCCGCACGCAACGAGGTTCTCTGCTTAGGAGAGGGAGAGGGAGGACGAGGTGTCGTCACGGAACTACAAAGGCTGAGATATTAATTCCTCTCTTTGAGGGCTGTTTTTTTTTACCCCCCCCCCCCCCCCCCCCCCCCCCCCGTCTCGCAGGAGACCACGGAGAAGATCTGTGTGATCTAAAAATAAAGTTTGGTCGGACTTTAAAGTTAAAGCGCGAGACAATCGGTGACTCATTTATCCCCCAGATGACGCGCCGCGCACTCTTATCCGCGCCTCCTTTCTCTCCCTCCTTTTCTCGCTCTGATGAATAATCAGATGCTAAAATAAACAGCAGAGCGGATTTTGCTTACTTTTTTTTACGTTGCACGCCACCTCGACGCCGAGGCGTTCGCCTTTGGCCGGAGGAGGCCCCAGGCAAATCATCCGGCCCGGAGAGAAGGCTGGGGGGGGGGTCTCACACATTCATGGCGTGCCGTTGGCGTATGCGGGAGCGTGACAGCCAAATGAGCACTTAAAATGTTTGTTTTAATCCCCCGTCGTTCCGTCTCAGCCCCGTGACCGGCGGCGGCGGCCAAACGGGCGGCGAGGGGTCCACTCTGCCCCAGCGTGACACCGACACACAGTGACAGGGGCAGCTGGTGCGTGCCGGCCGACCCCAGGAAAAGAACGGACGAAAAAACCCCCGAAACGGACGAGAAACACGCGGGAGGCCGGGGCGCGTTTCGGGATCCATTTGGAACGGGACGCGCGGGCGTCCCGGGCCGCCCAGAACGCGCGCCGGTTCGAAACGTAGCGTCACTTCAGAGGCGAAGCCGGAGTCGCTCACCGGGAGCCGCGCAAAAAGGAAAAAACGGAAACGACAACGTGGGGAGGTTTCGGAGCGACGCTCTCCTGACAGCTCTGCAGCATTAAGACTGCTGAACCGCGGGTTCAGCAGTCTGAGAGGGAGGAAGGAGGGAGAGAGGGAGAGAGAGAAAGGAGATGGAATACGCAAAACTGGCAAACCATATAAAGCGAGCGCATGGACCAGGAGCGCGTGGTGACTTTGACCTTAAGGCGGTCACATTCGGAGCTGCGGATGCTGCCATCCCTCCCACGCTCTTGCCCGGGCCCGAGCCTCCGTCTGTCAGACGCAGGAATGCAAAAGGTTCGGGTTCGCGTCCCTCTGCGGTGAACAGAAGCGTTCCCCTCTGCCTCTAAGGGCCCCGAGCCGCGTCGCTCTAATTATCCCTGTTTGTTTGCGTCCCTGTCTCCGAGACGTGGTGCGGCGGAGGTAAAGGCTCGAGGCTGAGTTTTTCTAATGACTGGAGGACTCCGGGCCTCGGCGCATACGCCTTATTAGCCCGTCCTCGACCACGGCTCCGACCACGCGCTGCCAAATTGGACCGTGGACAGCTAGTTCAGCCTTAACCACGCAGTCAAACGATCCGAATACGTGAACACGAACACAAGTGAACGACGCGGCACCCTCACTTCGGACCGCGATCGACCCTCTCGGACCGGAACGCGGCCGGATCGACGCCGGGCAGCACGTTGAAGAGTGCCAGAGTCCGGGGTAACGCGGAGGACGGGATTAGCTGCAGAGACCAGGATCTGCTGTTGGTCCTTGCAGACGTCCTCACCTCTCGGCCGAGAGGCGGAACGTGACCAGCTAGGACGGCTCCACGGCTCGGAGGGTACGAAGAGAGGAGTGTTGGCACCGGGTATGAAAGGGTGTGAAAAATAGATTCAAGAGTGATGATAAACCCTTTCAGGCAAACTTTGAGAAGAAGCCAAATGAGGGACGTAAACCCCAATGAGTGAGAAAGTGTGAAATCTGCGCGCAATAGTACAGCTGAAGAAACCACCTTCAAACGTGGAACGTACGAACACACAACTGCGGCCTCTTCCCCCCCCCCACTCCCTTTTCACACACACACACACACACACACACACCCACACACAGTATGGACCCTCGTCTCCCACTCTGTCTCATTATTTAGTCTTTCTATCGAGAGAGGCTCAACAATAACAAGAGAGGAAATGAGGGCGATGATGTCACAGGCGATAAGCACACACGCGCGCGCCCACTGTCATTTTCCGAGTGAGATGGCGGCGGCCGCGGGGGAAATTCAGCACACCGAAGGGCGAATAGCTCTCCGTTTCCCACGAACGCACACGCTGTTCAGTGTTTTCTATCATCAGGTCGGTCGCGGAGGGCCTCCAAACAAACACGTGTGCGCCGCCGGCACGTGAAGGCGAGTACTTCGTCCGTACCCGTAGAGCCGAAGCAGAGCGGACGGATTAAAGGGACGCTTCCCCTTCATCTTCCACCCGAATGGAGATTATGCTTCTGTTGATTTCAGAAAAAGTGAGACGTGCAGGCTCCGGCTCTGTTTCACGGGCTTTGAACTCACTCTGCACTCCAGCCTGTTTCGGTGGTTTTTCGTTTTTGTTTTTGCACACTGGTCAGTCCCGACCCGTCGTTTCTCGCCCTGGCCCGCCTCGTCTGTCCCGCGCATCTTCGCGGCACCTTCCACCGTTTGTCAGATCTCGCTCTGGGGGAGGGGAAACGGGCGCGCTCGGCCGGCCTCGTGCTTTATGGCGACTGGAGAGCCAGCCCCGGGATGGGTCGGAAGAGCTCACGGCCTTTCCTCCTACGGTCCGAAAACGCGGGAAGAGGTCCTTGCACTCCCCCCCGTCAGCACGTTGCCCTTTCCCTGACTTAAACGCAGGAAATGCGAACCGCGGCTATGACGCTCTCGAAGCGGAGCGCGCCCGGTGGGTGGTCACGGGGGGGGAGTGCGCCGCCATTAAAAAGCTCTTAAAGGACCGACCGGTGACAAATGGAGACGCGGAGAGCAAATTTCTTTCATTCCCTCCCGACGTTTTTCCTCACCCGGCTGTCAGGGATCGCTTCTCTCCGCGCGTAGAAATGTTTGCGCGTCCGCGGATAAAAGCGAGGACGGCTCGTGTGTGTGTGTAGGCAGCTGACATCGGCGATTTGAAGACGTGCGTCAGAGGCCACTTAGGCGTCTACGTATATACACACAGGCACACGCGCACACTGACTGACTGGCCTGAAGTCACCATTGTGCCAAGGTGGCTGCAGCTCCACTTCCTGTCCAGATATGGCTGTGTTGTGCGTGTGAGAGATGGCAAAAAACAAACAACAAACCTCACTTTTGCCTCAGTTCATATACGCCTCTCCCTCTCTCTCTGCCTCACAGTTCAATTCGTTTTGAACATTTTGAGACACTGTTCAAATATTCACCTGTTGGGCTAATATTCTAATCTCAGAGGCAGAACTGAAAGCTTCGCTTCGTTTTTTTGCATTTTGTTTTGTTTTGTTTATTCCCAGGCACGCCTGTGATGTCCGATAGCTCCCCCTCACCGATAACGAGCTGTTTTGCACATTTAAGTTTTCAATGCAGTCCAAAGGGATTGAGGTGTTGAGGGGGTAGCCACCTCCACAACGTTCGGGGTTATTTTGTTCGGTCAGGTTTTTGCGTCTGAGCGTTTAGCTGATGTGAAGGAATACATTTGTTTTGTGACAAAGACAGCCCCGTCAAGTGGCATTAGATGACAACAATGGACTGGTAAATTGAATGCATTCAAATTCTTTGCAAATGCTTTGCAATTTGCCTCGTACCTCCCACCCTTCACATCTTAGCCGCCACATTTTTTCAATAAGCGACCATTTATGTCCGTTATTCCACGTTATTCCTCGTCTCTCCGCTCTCGTGGTCTTTATTTCTGCGCATCGTCTCAATTTTCTTACTGAACCTCGAATTAAAAAAAGACAAAAAACCCTGTGGTGCTTTGAGAGCAAAGACAAGAAACAAGGTAGGGTCTCGACAGAGGTTTGTGCCCAGATTAAATCTCACACCACAATACCGCCTGACGTCTCAATTACAGGAGCGGCAATTATTGCTAATTTGAGTTACACCGGTTTCATCCATTGTTTTTGATACCACAGTGTTTTCTATCCGGGATGCTGTCCCTCTTATTATCAACCTAAATGTAATCTGTTTTTAACCTTCGGGTGCAACTTTTGATGGGCTTCCCCTAATGGAGCGACAGATCCTCGCGAACTCCAGTCCCCAGGCCTCATTAGTTTTACTCTCGTGACATCTAAATAATTATAATCTGGCGGTTTAATCTGTTTAATCGCACTTCCAAACGAGACTAATGTCCTAAATCATCCCGCGCCGGCACGCGGCCTCTCAATCATCGGGGCCCCCGCCAAGCTTTCCGGATCAAAAATGGGAGCCCAATCATTTTAGCGGTGACACGCGTGCTTAAGAGATGATTGATGGCGCCGCTGGTTCAGCTAATTCCACCACTGCCGCCACGGCGTAATGGCGCCTTAATTCCTTTCGATGGCAAAACAAAGACACGTCTTTTGAAGAGCTGCGCCTACGAACGATTCACTAATCGCTCCAACCGACGCCGGTACACGATACAATTAAAACCAGCGCCGCCATCGCAGCGTGCACCGGAGTGTGCTCATGTCAACGTGAACCACTGAGTTGGTTTTGGATTCGTTCTCTAACAGAGAGAAATCCAAAGTGTCTGGTTGTAGTCTTGGTTCATTAAGACAAATATGGTCGTTTTCATGCCCAAACTGGTATTGTCTTGCTGATTTTTGTTGTCTTTCTATGTCGTACCCTTGAAGATAAAACGTCTAGGTTGTGCCTGTATGTTGTTTGTTTTATCACTATACATGTATCATTTTCCTAATGGTGCTTAAGTGGCTGACAGTGCAAGAGAGTTGTGCAAGTTTTTGGATGCGGCCAAATGAACCCTGACGAATGAACCCCGCTTGCGGCCCTGCTCGCGGAGCAGAACGGGGGCTGTGGTCGGCGGCTGATTCATGGTGGTCACACTGGATCCCAATTATGACAAGTCACCGTTAAAACGCCCCGCAAGCCACATAAATCCAGGCTGACCACAGCTATCAGTCTCTGTGAGGGAGGACTCCTGCGCTCACAGTGCTGCGGGGAGCAAACGGCCTGAAACTCTGAAAACAAATTCTGACAATCAATTTATCCTCTCGAGGTTATTTTCTCAGACGTGCGTGCGTGTGTGTGTGTGTGTGTGTGTGTACCTGTTTCAAGTCCAGAGTGATAGTCACATAGTGATACTCCATTCCATTCTTGATAGAAGGGCTTTGCCACCACCGGTTTGTCCCGTCTATAGCATACTCTATGGGATGAGTTTCTGTGAAGCCAGTGCACGCGCGCACAAAGAGAGACACGAGTTATTCTGTGAAGATTCATCGGGGTCTCCAACCCCGCCGCTTTCCAAAAGGAGAAAAATGTGCCTCTCTGCTTTTCCTTTCTCTACTCCTGTCACTTTAACCAGTCAAGGCCAGATAACACAAAAATCTTTCCACCATGTAAGCGAAAGGATAACAGATTACATTCCTATTTCAGATGATTTTTTATTTCACTTCCAAAAAACGTGTCATCCACATTTGCAGAATCTACTTCTGGTCGCTGTTACAACTCCACACAATGGCTTTAATGGAACAGGCAGATGAAACACATTACCAGCTTGTCACATGTCAAAGGTCAGGACGCACAGCTATTATGTATCTCGTGTGTGTGTGTGTGTGTGTGTGTGTGTGCGGTTGTCTCAATGTTTATGTGTGTGTATTATGAAGCGTGGTGTGATGTTTCAGGCTGATTTGCAGCTGTCAATCACAGGATATTTATATGTTGAAACAATGGCATCTGTCACAGTGAAACAAATACATGAATATGTTCTCTTAGAATTCCTTATATTCCTCTTGTGCATAGTAAGGCAGCATTCGTTCATTCCCATCATTTCTATTGAGAATCTGAATGTTAGAATATAAAGAGAATATATATTTCTGACAATTAATGTCCAAATAATCGAGATCCTGTGACAACCTGTTGATATAAATCAGTCAATTAGTGATTAATCATGAATTAACTATTCTTTTATGCCAAGGGTTAAATGACATTATGCTCGTCCTGCTTTTATCTGTGTCAAATATGAAGTTAGACCAAGAAAACCAAGACCAAAGACAAATGTCCAAGAGAAGCATATAAATCTATCAAATCTACTGTAAAGACCAAGGTCGCTCTTCATTTACCTTTATTTTTCATTCTAAGCTGCGCCAGCCTGCGCTATTCCTTTAACAGAGAGCATCTTGGTCCTGGGGTCCTGAACGTGATGACATTGAACGTTTTCTTTCATTTTGGGCCGGCTAAAGCTAACCGCGCCGAACCAGGAAGCAAAAGTTAATTGAGCGTTTGACTGACGGCGCTGGCGACACTGTGATTGGCTGGTTGTATGATTAGCTGCACGGCTAACTGCACCATTGGCTCAATAACTGTCTGCCTGGTCGGCATTGTGAATTATGATCCCAGGCCCATTTTTTATCGCCTCCTTGTCATGTTGCGATTAATTCCTCCGATCATTTGGTGATTATCATTTCAGACAAAGTGATTGGTTAACATCTGGCCAATCGGGATCTAATTAACCGGTCTAGCATGATTAATCATTGTAATCCCCCTTGCTTACAGTTCTTGCATGTCTGTGTGTGTGTGTGTGAGTGAATATTTCTTACCAAAGGGTTTTGTGCTTCTCTGGTTGCAGATTCGACATTGCGGGTTTCTAACCGGCTGGCCTGGAACGTGTTCTACAAGCTTACAGAACATCTCTGGGCCTGATGATCCACAGGTTGCGTTGGCTGTGATATCTGCCATAGACGCCAGGTTCAACACAGCTGGAAACAGTCCTGGAGAGAGAACAAACAAGAGTCATTTCTGGTCTATAAAACAATGGGATGAAATGCAAAATCTGTGTTTTGCAAAGGCCAAGATCTTTCAATACTTTACTTTAACCACACCTTGAAGACATTCCGTTTGCACACACAGAGCAAAAGACACTGCAGCTGAGTAAGTTGAATCAGGAAAGTGATGGTGACATACAAACTGCTGTATGTAATAGTACCAATACCTGTCAGATATATATGCTTCACAGAACACTGAACATAAAACTTGTGATTTGGCTATGAGTTTACAGACGGGCATATTTTCAAATCGTGTCAAGTAATGCCTTTAATACCCTGTACTGTAAATATCACGGACGGATGTGTCAAAGTTCGGCTTCAATGTGTTGTAAAATCATCACCAATGCCAAGTTAAAGCCCAGTCAGAGCAGTTCTAACAAGGCTGGGTATGGCTTTTTTCTTCAAGGCTAAGATATGTTAAGAAATTGCCAAGATGCAGTACAGTCCGGATTGGAAGAAACATCCTGAACATCCTGCTTTACATACAGGTTTCTGGATTTCAAATCATTAAAACTGAATCAACTTCTTTACCCGGTCTCTCTCATCGCTGAGGCAGCTCACGATTCCGCTCGTCTGAGGTTTATGGCTAATTAGCATGGGACATGAGGGGAAGGGCTAGTCTTTCATACTGTCCAAGTCTGTTCATCAGGGTGTATTTTAGGTACAGTCTAAGGCAGTTAACATCGTTTACCCCCCACAGATAGCGGGAGCTGTGTTCACTTTATCTTTGGATAAAAGCATACAGAGAAAAAATGTTGGCTGGCTTTCAACTGTGCAGACTTTGGGCACTGTAACACCACTATATCAAAGGCCTACTCATTTGCATTATGTTGCTCAAGCAATTTTTTTTTGCATCCTGTCCATGGACATTTCTCACTGCCAGAACGGAATGTAAACTTGGAGAGAACATATATTATGCAAAACAGTTTGGGTTGTACAGCTATTTCCAGGATATTGTTGGAAGCCATCAGTGAAGTTACACTACACAAATATCACTTTGTTTTTCTCCATCAGGCTCTAATGGGTCGCCGGGGTATTAACAAAAGCAACTCCAGGAATACATAAAAGTAATCCATGAGAAAACTCTCGGAGCCACATGTCTGCAGCTGGGGGAGGTTGTGTTCCAGCCGCGCTGAGTCGACATCCTCTCCTGCCATTCTGGGAGGAAAAAAAAGGTTTCTGCGCTGGCCTGCTACCATCACTCCACTAATGAGGCCGCAACCAACCATACCTTTCATTATTTGCCACTGGTTTTCTCACCCAGTTGATCATTACTACTGTGAAATGTCAAAAGAGGAATGTGGAATATTCAAATCAGGCTCTCAAACACTTGAAGCGCATCTTAGAATAGATCAAATACTTTACATTTGACGAGACTCTTGTTAAATTATTAATTTTACCGTCATCAGTGTTCGGAGGAGCACCATAACAACGCTACGTTATGCAGTGGTTTAACATGTACCAAATAAAATATCAGTATTACAATATTACAGCCCTCATGACCTCAGTAACACTTGTTGCAAAGCATCCTTTAACACCGCAAAACATGTCCTAACCACAAGACAAAAAGGACTAGCAGTTTGAAGAAACACCTGGACCAGTTGCTCTACTTACAGGCTAAAACCATGCTAAACCCAAGCTAACATCAAACCAACAAGGCTAGCTGAGAGAGCTGCCTGCACAGACAGAAACAATGCTTCACTTTGTCCCCCCCCGGTGCTTCAGCTCTGAGAACTGAACAGCCCTGAGGGTGTTGTTGAAGTTTATCCGCCACTATCGAAGCAGAGTCAACAGCTTTTACTGGCAAAGACAAGCTAAGCTAACATTAGCAATGTTGTTAGCGACAACGTTGCTAACAATGCTGCTAGCGATACTGGTCCATGAAAGGCCCAGTCATTTTTTCTTTCTTGTGACAAAAATTCATTATTATATTTCACCAATACAATATTATTATATTATAACGGTTACCTAAACAACAGCACACTGTTAATGTAACCTACAGATAACTGCTATAGACATTTTTTACTTATATTTTTTACAGCAGTTATTTTGGTGAAAGTAACTCAAAAGTGATTCAAAAGTAGAAAATAATACTGTAATGCAACTAACAACTATCAAATAAGAGTGAATAGAAATGTGTTTTACAGTTTGGAAGAGACTTGCTCAAAAAATGATCACGATAAGAGCGATGTAATGTAAAAAAAAAAAATGCACATGCTATAAAACGTGAAAACAAAGTGATCACAGCATGTCTTCATGTCATCGCTCCACACATGCACCACGAGGCTTTGTTTTCCTTCAGACTCCTCTGTCTCGTTCCCACAGTCAAGGCCCATTAGTCTCAGCCTGAATGGAAAGCTCGCAGGACTTAAAGTACTGGAATGCTCGACATACTGTTCACATGGCTCACATTTCCTGTCTGGCAAACACATACATGTAGCGCGTTGTGTCACGAATCCCGGTCCAGGTTTAAGGTCAACGGCTTTTACGGTTAAACAACAAGCGCCCTGACACCCGTGAAGCTAAACACGGGGGCGCACACGTGTGCAATAGCTGATACACAAAGGAGACGAGGCAGGAAGATGCAACGGAAAGAGAGCGGGGCGCTCGTGAAGGAGCAGACGGCGTGCGTGTCCAGATGAGCCCAGCTGTTTGGCCAGGTGTCAACACTGATGGACTGTGGAGAACATCTGAGGCACACGATGTCTCTCCCACACATGTGTACACAGTCTCTCACAAATATCCTCGGCGTATCGTACACACACTCCGTCTAGCATTTCAAAACACAACTCGGTGGCGCAACCCAGATCTCTACAAGAGTGAATCCTCTCTGCAGCACTTTTGCTAATCCGCTGGCTTCACGTGAGTCAGATATCACGATACCAGGAGTTGAACCCAATTCCTCATTCACAGCGTGGCCATCCCAAATAAGTCATATTAAGAAGGCCTAATGAACAGTAGTCATGACGGCATGACTACAGTGCCAAACCAATCACAGTGTTTGAATTGCAATGGAAAAAAAGTATTAGCAGGACTAGTCGGTGTCCTTCAAGCTGACCATTGTCATGATAATAACTCTGCTCTTATTCACGTCGTATCGAGCATCTTTTCAGCTCCGTCGTTTCATTGTGGCACAGCTTTTGGAAGTCTGCAGATTTTACGTCTGATAGCCGGCCCGCGTCGCAAAGACTCCAAGTCAACGAGGACCCGGTTCGACTCCTTCTTTCTTTTCCCTGCGCTCTTTTGTTCATTTTATTCCCAATTTGAACGAGTGACAGCAGGCAAAAGATAACGCTTTTAAAAGACAGGAACAGCCTGCGGCGCCCACACTGGCCTCTATTCCCTCGTGCACCTCTTACAAGAGCAAACAAAAAGTGTGCAACATCCCGTTGTCATGTTGCCACTGCGGGAAATCCTGTAACCATGCGCCAGTATGAAAAGTATCTGAGTTAAGGCCCTAATAGCGAATCAAAAGCAGTTGTTTTGATGAACACATCTTTCATGGCACTTCTCTACCGTTTCTAAATACTGCCTCCTCTTCCTGCCAGGAAATCAAGCCAACATTCTTGGGTTTTGATCCACAACCTGGAAGAGTCTCCAACCACATACAAATGTGTGTGGGAAATGATCTTAGAGAGTGTCATTTCATCTCGATTTGAGACGGCTAAGCTTCATATCAGTCAAGTTTCTGTTCTGCAGAATTACATGGGATTCAAAGGGAAACTTTGTTTTGTTTTTTTTTTAAAGTGTTGGCATATGTTTTAGTTCGCGCCAGCTCCATCTCTTCCAATCTCGCTGGGAAATGTTAGTGCAGCTCGCTCACTAAACACCCTCCATCTACAGATTCAGCACAGATTTCACCCCTTTGCAAGGACATGCATTGTTTTCTTTTCATCCCTGACGGAGCAGGCGGTTGCATCAGATTAATACCATACCCAAAGTTACCCAGACAATTACAGCTTACATTCTTCATAGTCTGCTAAACTTAAATCTTTATTGACAATTTACTTCATTACTCAGCCTGAAACTACACTGGTGTTTATCTTTTTTCTGCTTTGCGAGGGAGGTCATTGTCCACGCTATAAATAAGGTACTATTGATAGAAATGCATGTCCATCTGTCATCTCAACACCACCTTGAGACTTAAATATCTTCACTTCTAGATGGACTGTCACCACACTGTGTGCGGAAATAGGATGAGTCACCAGACTTCTGAACATTTTTACAGTATTGAAAACAGGAATCTTTCCACTTTAGTGCAGGCATTTTATCCTCCCTGTGTGTTGAACTGTAATGAGAACACTGGGGAACATTAAAGCCGATTATCAGGTTTTAAACTCCAAGCTGCACTTAAAGAAATGGACTCTACAGTATGTCTCCTTGGCTCCTTGTCTGACCAGTGACAAAATTTGGACCCAATCGAGAAAGAGCACCTAATGTTTGTCATGCCTTTGCTCCTTTTTTGCAAATGTTTTACAGCTATACCAACAACCTCTCACAGGAAGAAGCTTTTCTTAACAACTGTCGACCAACTTCCAATTAGACACGAGATGAGAAATCATCATGAGGCTGAACGTGGTAAGCGTTCACAGTCACACTCTGGTGTTCGAGAACCGTTTCTCAACATCCAACATTACTTTCTGGGGAGAATCTGATCTGATCATGGGTACGACTCTCGCTCTGGCTACAGATTGTCTCTTTTGTGCGGGACAAGGAGGTGAGATAACAGCAGAGGAATGGAGAGTTCGGATTTCAGATTCACTGAATGACAAGGACACAATGACTGAGTCTGCCTACAGCTCACACGCACACACACACACACACGCATAGGCACAGAGAGGTTCATCACCTTCCATTCTTTTCTCTCTGCTCTGATAACCATGGTAACCTGTCTGTCTCTCAGTCTGTCTGCGCATCTGTCTGTCTCTATGTCTGTCTGCTGGCCTCTCAATCCCCCGTCTACGCTCTGTTAACCAGCATCTCGGAGGATTTACTGCCATACAGCCGCTAAATTATAATACTGTCAAAATGTATAAGTGCATCCAATGACAGCTGGGCAATGTCATTGTCGCAGAAGTTGTTGCAGCACCTCAGCACTAATAAGTCGGCCTCGGAGAAGGGTTTGGCATTGTATTTACAGACTGTGACACTAATATATAAATACATATCGATAGTAGTGGATGTGTTCTGTGAATGAAACAATACTCACAGTTGAGTTACTGTATGAAACTATGCCTGCGGGAGGCACTGAAAAACCTTGAGAGACACCTACGTGTCTGTGACTTTCTCTTCACTGTCAAATCAAACCTCTGCATTCATGAGGTTAACGCTCTCAAAACTTGAAAATGTCTTGGGAGCAGTGCATAGCAGTAGCAGGAAGTAACGCCACATTACCTAGTATGTGCCTGTACGGCAGGGTAAAACGATTCATTCATCCACGGTGAGATTTACAACCAAAAGTGAAAAGAAAAGACTGCGGTCATTGCATTTTGCAGGTGAACTTTGAACCGCAGGGCAGTAAAAAAGCACAATCCGATATCAACATGAACGTAAAATCTGCAGTTAAGGACAAAATGTCTAGACGCGTCTGCATTTCCACAACATCCACATTGACAGCAAATTCTTCCTTTCATTTTTCTATTGCATTACGAATAAAACTTTATTTACTTTCTCTGTCATGTAGACGATGACTCTGCACTGCTCGCTTACACTGTGTGTGTGTGTGTGTGTGTGTGTGTGTGTGTGTGTGATGGATGTGTTATTGTTGAGTTTTGAGGCTAGATGTATGCTTGATGGAATAAAAAGGAGGTTGAAATAGACAGGATCATCTCTCTCCGTATCGCTCCCTCTCTGAGCATCTCTCTATCTCCCCCCTCCATACAGAGGGGGAGAAGGAAAGACGAGAGAGGGAACGAAAGAGGGAGAGAGAGAGGGATGAATGGAGAAAAACACAGAAAGGTTGATGGAGATGGATGGAGGGATTGCCGGGGAAAGATAGAGTGTTGTTTAAAAGGGTCAGGGCCAGGAGAGGGATGAGGGATGAGACCGCGATAATCCTGTGTGCTCTCTCGCACACGCGCAAACCAAAACACACAACGCAAACGCAAAACAGCGAGAGGCGCACGCGCCTACGCCAGCTCGCACAATCCCAACTCGCTGCCATGCAGAGAAGCACATCGCAAATGAATTTCCAGCCTAATTCATCACATTCGATAGGAGCGGAGTTACGCCAACAAACACTATCAACACTAATCAGTCCTGGTCTCATCCTCGGCTCTGTGAGGGTCTCTCCAAGAAAACTAATCTGCTTTTGTTAGCTCAGGTGTGCTCCAAACACCTGCAATATGATTTCTCTGCCACATCGGAGCTTCACAAACAAGGCTATCCAGGAAATGAGTTTTTAACAGTTTAACAAGGACAGGAGAAGTTGCCGCATGTCCCCAGACTTTGGGAAAAAAAACAAAAAAAACCAAAAAGAACTGACTGAATCTCAGCAAAAGCAACAGCAGGTGTGTCTACTCCCACTCTCCACATCGTGTCAGAATTAAGTTGTTGTCTCAATATATTACACTTACGATGGCAATTAAAGAAATAGATTGTTTGTCTGCAACTCACAACGACTGCATCAAATATTGTCAATGATCCAACGAAGGGAAAATCTCCGTTTCTCATTAAGGCAGCAGAAAAGTTATGACTCACACCCCCAAGCATAACAATGATATTACTTAGAAGCAAATACAAGTGAGAGTAGATGGCCCAGCACAGACGAGAAGAGTTAATGGGGATCTCATCTTGTTTTTGTCCATTTTCATTCATCCTTCATTAGATAATAATGTTTGTTATTTGTGTATTTTCTATCTCATTGCCAAGATCAAAACTTACCTGGCAAAAAAAAACATGGATTATCTGTCCACAACGTCTGCCTTCACGCCTTGACAATTCATTCTTTGCCAGCAAGAAATAATACATAAGATTTCAAAATGAATATATATAACACTCTAAATAAAGTATAAGTTCATTTAGAGTGGTAATTTATTATTACACATCTTTCTTTGTAATCATTTTGCGATCTTTTGTGTCATGAAATTATACAGAAAATGTATGAATCGGAACGTGATTATACATAAAAACACAGTTGTGATTAATATAACACATTGCCATTTATGCCCAATGTATAAAATATGATACTGTACTAAACTTTCTTTTGGGGGGGGGCGGCTGGAAAAAAGGTCCTACGAGGACATCAATTTCAAAGAATGAGAGTTTTCTGACTACTTTGCGTTCTTGTAACAATTAGAAAGAGGGCAAAAACATTAACTCAGTATCTCGCCACAGCTGAAGGCCCTAACAAAGTCATTTAGCAAGATATCTAATTGCTAATACTCTAAAGAAAGAAATTAGTGACTGCCTGGCAGAGACAGTGGAATCACGGCAAAGGAAAAGAGGTTTTATTTTCACAAGATAAATGAAGGTTAACTGAATTAATAGCTGTGAACACCCACAGTTGTTCCCTGGGCTTGTTATTAGGTCATGACCGCAGACAGGTACTGCAACTGCTTATGAAAGCAGGGAAGACGTTTCATAAGACTGATCTCCGCACTGGAAACATCCACACACACTGTACTCGCTTCTACACACGAACTCTATCTGAGCACATCTTTGTTTCAGCTCTTTGTCTGACTAATGCAATCCAAACACCAGCACATCAGCTCAACCGGACTGAACTTGATAAACTTAAGAGAACTGTCATTTCCCACCTACAGACAGAGCTTCTCGAACAACTCCCGACTGGCACAAACAAACAGTTCGACGGGCTAATTTGAATAGTCGTCACAGAGAAAAAAAGTGACAGAAAAAGGGGACGCAGGCGCCACTGGCTTTATAAACCGCTCCATGCCAGCATCACGGATGCCAGGATAAAATAAGGGCCTGTGATCAGTCTTCATCTAACTCCAATCACATGCAGATATTTCCAGACACACACGCCGACATACGCACCTCCCCATCGACCTGTCCTGGATACTGGCCGTCATTACAATTATTGATGGAATAAGTTCCTCGGAGCTCACGTCCAACAAAAAGCTTTAAAATTAGCACCAGCTCTCGCACACGCACACACACACACACACGCGCAGAGCTTGGCTGTCAGCGCTGCCTGGCTGCCGCGTGTTGTTTCCATGGCAACGCCGTCGGCTCTGACATGTTGGATAAATGAATGACTTTTCTAATAGATGGTAAATTACGTTCGCCGAACGCTGACTGGCCCTCCTTTGTCCTGTCACTCTGTGTCTCTCCATCCATTCAAAGTTCCCCACAGACACACGCCGTCATCATATCATCTGCGGCGCAACTGGTGCCAAAACTGTGGAGTGCTCCATTGTTTCCCTGTTTGTTTATGGCATTCATCCAGAGAGGGAACTGTTTGACAGTGGCAGCAGTGATGCATCTGAGTCTGTAGTATTTAAAGTGCTTTGGTTTTTTTTTCCATCCATCCATTCATTTCTACCCAACAGTGCCGGATGCTGGTTCCTACCTACACTGGACGGAGGGTGAAGGTAGAGGACATCGGACAGGTCAGCAGTCCGTTGAAGGACTAGGTAGGATTACGTTTATACTTAAACTAGGCCCAGTAGGAGTAGCAGGTCGAGTAATACCTCCGCCACAGCTCTAGGGGAGAGTATAGAGGGTCTGTGGTGTAGCTGCCTTAATCGTTGCCTTAGTCGTGACTGTCACTGTGTTCCATTTCCCTCAGAAATCGGATGTGGTTGCAAGGCTACTTGTTAGCCACTGTTAGCGCTGACTGCGTTGTACTTCAAAATGTGACGCTACGGCACGATAGCAGCATTTCCATACATACATGTTGCGCAATACTATGTGTACGACTGATTTAGTACAACAAAAACCAGTCAGGGGTGCTTCTACTGTTTACACTTGGGGCAGCCATCTTGGATTGTCAACCCGGGGGAGTGGGAGGGGGGGAGGATTCTCCGACTTTCCCAGTCAGAAATCTGACTTTGGGGCATGTTCCAGTTGGAAGTCAGAAACTCCAACTTCCAAGTACAAATGGAACGCAGCGGCATGCAACAACACAGCATGATTCTGGACTGAGGGACAAAACCCAGGGAGTTGGAGAAAGCCCACAATGAAATGGTCTCAGAAATGGTTCTGACGTCTGACATTTTTTTCCCTTGCTTTGAGGCAACGGTGTAGCCTAAAGGAATTAGGAAGTGGAGTTCTAATCAATAAAATCAAATCAGAATTAAGTCAAAGCCGGATTTATTCTGCTGTTAAAATTCCAGTCATGATTTGCGCACTAAATGTCAACAGGATTAAGAGACTTTACAGCCTTTTCCTCAGTACGGAGCCACCAAACCGGGAGTCTGCGACACAGTTGCAGAGAAAAGCACTGTCAACTCACAGGAAGAGACCACAAGTTCAGTTCTAGGTCAGCCGAGGGCCTTTCTCCAGGTGCTTCAGTCTCCTCCAATGGTCAAGAAACAAGCATGTTTACTAGACAAGTCTACATTACTGTGTGAGGATGAAAGAGATTAGTGTGGACTTATTTCACAAAGTGGCCAGCCATGTCATAGAAGTTGTGCTGCCGAATGACGTTCTCATCTTTTAGTATTCATTCGTCATTGATGGGCTGAAAATGATTTAAGGTTCACAGCTGCAGGTGTTCATTTCCAGAAACACAATGTACAATATCGACACAATCTTAAACCCTTGATCCGCCCTCTCCTCACTTTCTCCATATCTCCCTCCCTCCTGCTGTTTTTGTAAATACTTCTGTGTCATCCCCCTCCACCGCCGCCGTGTATAAATATGTACTTTCGCTTTCCTGGTTATCACCAGCATGGGGCGATAAGAGTTGGGAAATGTACATTAATCCAAACTTTTGTCTCCCTGCCAATATCGCCGGCTTTACATCTGTGGGCCAATCTTCTGTCCACCTCCGGGGCTTTCAGGGAGCGCGCTGCGATGAAAACTAAGTCAACATCCTGCTCTCACAAGGACTTCCTGCCCCGGGAGTGTCTCTGTGTGTGTGTGTGTGTGTGTGTGTGCGTGTGTGTGTGTGAAGACTCCACGGGAAAATGCAAGCAGTCAGTCAGCGCGCCTTGAAAGACGGCACTGAATGAGTTATTATACGGAGAAAATAAAAACGGCAGAAAGTGCTCACAAAGAGGAGGCAGGAGAATGTGGGCTGATCAGAGAGGGTCGCGCCATCGCCCTGTCTCGCTTATTGCACCTCTCTTTCAATTTTATTTCACGCTTTTACAGAGCTCCACATGCCATTTAAAATGCTCTCCTGGTAATGAATAAAGGCAGGCACACGCGCACCAAGGACAGCAAAGATAACACTTTGCCCTGATCTGTATGTATCTGTGCATAGTTTTCTCATTTTTGCACAACTTCATTTGTAGCTGTGTAGCTAAGTCATATATGTGTGTGTTTTTTATACTGTGATCCACATGACAGTAGTATAAGTAGTATAGTAAAGACTTCCACCACAAGTGCAGCTAAATGTGATTTAATCTGAATTATTTTCACCTTTTAGCCATAACAAGTACTTTAATTATCCTACATCTTCACATTACTGTACTGTCTTTGTCTCTAATGTACCAGATTTCGCTTGTAATTGCAATTATATCCCACAGTTATGGAATTAGGCCAGAAAGAAGAGGGGGGATATGTGGGTTAAAGTGTGTGTGAGATAGTATGTGTTTGCGTCTGTGTTTTGTGTGTGTGAGTGTGTGTGTGTGGCTGATCCACCAAACGCTGTCCTCTTCCAGACGGTCACACACTCAGACTAAACAGGAAAACCACACAGTTATAGTCTGTTAATCCCCTATTTACACACACACACACACAGACACACAAACAATCGCAACGTTGTGTCAACGACCCGACCGTCTGCTGGAGGCTTCGATGGGGGGGGGGGCGTCTGAGACTAAACCGTCTCCCAGGTGGCCTCACTTTGCTCTCACATTAATTTCGCAGGCTGGAACGTCCACCCAGCTCTGTAGTCCTCATATACTGTAGTGCAGCACAGCCCTTATAGGCCTGTGACAGCATAATATCACCTTTATGTTTCCCCTCATACGTGGCATTTTATAATTACAGCCTTCACTTGAAACTTGTCAAGTCGCACATCCTCAACAACTGCCAGGCCCTGGAGGGACATGGAGCGGGCGTGTTAACCAGGCGAACCGCAGCTGAACTGTCATTGGAAACGTAAAATATCAACTTCAGAAACATTAAGCAGGCCTATATATTTTTTTAACAACTGATTTGAATGGGTGACAGATCGGAGGGGAGGTTAAAGCTGCTGTGAACGGTTAACATTAACTGGCTCTGGTGAACGGGAGCGAATGGGTGAATGTCATGAAAAGTGCTATATAAGAACTAGTCCATTTACCATTTTCATGACTGAACAAAGAGCTGAATGTACTCTGCTTTATATAACGCTCCGACGACCACGGCGCTGCAGTTTCAGCCGGGTATGTTGATCCTAGACATCTAACTGCGGCACAGCGGAACTCGGAGCCTTTCTCAACCCAGTCCCACAGAAAGTGGTCACCTCGGCGGGGATGTAAGGGTTCGGGGCGCGGACAAATGTCTTGGCGGAATGGACAGAGTTGAAACACAAGCATTTCTGGCCCACAAAAATACATGTGAAAAACACGTAGGCCGACAGAGCCACCCGCACCGCCCCCCCGAAAACTTGAACTCCAACGTGAATTATTAAAAAAATATATATACGACTAACATGGGGGGCACAGACAGGGAATTTATGTGCAATAACTCCTGGATAAGTGGTTGAAGTGATTTAGCCGAGCTGAGACCAGCTAGCAGTAAATCTATCCTGCAATGGACCAACTGCTCCCTCACACACACACACACACACACACACACAGTCCATACCTGATGAGGCAGTGATGAGGACTTTGTTAAATCATCCACAAGCACCTCAGAGACACACCGAGTGTGTATATGTGTGTGCTTGTGCGTGAGGCTGTGTATGATTTAGGTTGGAACTCATCGGTGCTAGCCTTGGTTAATACTTACAGTCCAGCCTGCAGCCAAGGCCACTGCGCGTGCACACACACACACACACACACACACACACACACTGTCCAGGGGATATGGGGAAGATGTTGTTGTTGGTAATGAAAACATGCCAGTGAGTAGATTTACAGAAGAGAGCAACTTGACCTCTGGCCCCGCCGAGATTTATCACGGGTGGAGGATCTAATCTTCTCACGGCTACAACCACTGCTTCCTCCTTACAGCCGCGGCACAATGTAGAGCAGCGCGGGCCTGGGAGGAAAAGAGCTGCGAACAACGGGGCCGAACGGGAGGAATCAGCCCCGACATTTATCTTTAGCTCAGCAAATGTTCCTCATTACGCTGCTCACTGCCCTCGCTTCCAGCCCAAAGCGCCCCTGAGGGATGAAGTCAGGGTTCAGCGACTGCTCGGCCCCTTGCGGGGGCTTGAGTACGGGGCCCCGACGCGAAGCAGTGAAACAACGGGGCCACACACAGGCCCAGGCTCCCCCCAGGTGCGTCGGCCGCGGCACCTACACCCTGCGAAGTGGCGTTTACGGAAACTACTGGACGGGCGCGCAGCAGCAATTCACTTTAATGGGCGTGATTTAAAGACAGCTCGCAGTTCTGGCACCGCGAGGAGTGAAACTTCCAGATAGAGAGTCTGTCCAAAGAGTAAAATGCCCGTTGGATGTTTTATTTCCAAGCCGCTGCCAACTGGTCGTGCTTGCCGAGCGCAGTGCTCGCTGATGAGAGAGGACAAAGCGACACGGGCTTTATTTCACACATGCATTAAAGGTCATTCTGTGTTACCGAGTCCTCGGCACAAGTGCTTTAACAACAGTAACTAAACTTGGACCGCGACTGCATGTGACGTGTGTGTGTGTGTGGCATGTGTGCTGTATATGTGAGTATGGTGAATGGTGGGCTGTCACTGGCTAGGTGAGATGGACGTTCTGCAAGTGACATTACAGTGAAACATTCATGATTCCTTGTTCAAATATCGATACCGTAAATCACACGAATAGCGATGCCGTCATGGACGAGCATTCCGACTTGTGCCTGGTTGGGTGGAGCGAACGCAGTAGCAGGAGTGCAGCGCGACCTGTGGGCGTGTGTGTGCGTGTGCGTGTGCGTGTTACCCGCGCGTTTATGCAGATGTGTGTGCTCCGTCTGGAGTGCGTTTTCTGTTTGTCGGATCAGGAAATAACATCATTCCGTAGAAGCGGCCGGCTGGGGGTCACAGGGGATTGTGGGTAATTGGAAATCCAGATGGACGTGCATGAGCTTCTGGGAAGGAGCGGTTACCGCGGATATCGAAGCGGCGCACACGCGCCGCTACGTTAATGGCGCTCATCTCCG
Source organism: Karalla daura (assembly GCA_029224185.1). Classification (NCBI taxonomy): domain Eukaryota; kingdom Metazoa; phylum Chordata; class Actinopteri; order Chaetodontiformes; family Leiognathidae; genus Karalla; species Karalla daura. The sequence goes on from CM055206.1 coordinate 4,237,057, forward strand.
CCCGAGCACCTTCTTTATTCCCCTACTTTTATTCTTCTTTTTTTGTGATTTCCCTCATCGTCCCGTCCTTCCCTCTTTTTCTTCCCCTCACCTCCCCCCCCGCTTCAGCTGGCTTGTGAATGACGTGGGGAGAGTGGAAGGGAGGCGGGGGGGGTGGGGGGTGGGGGGGGTGGACGAGGAACAGCCAACAATCGGCTGCGGAGTCGAGCGGGCAGGTCCAAGGGGACCAATCAAGGAAATATGTACAACAGGACCAGCCAGTTGTCGTGAGTAATACTCACCATACGCTCACGCGCAATTAATCCCGGCTGTGCTCTCCCTGCTTCTCCGCGGACGAGCGAAGAGAGAGAGAGAGAGAGAGAGAGAGAGAGAGAGAGAGAGAGACAGAGAGGAGGCCGGGGGCCGTCAGCGGGAGTGATGGAGGCTGCAGCCGCCGCCGTTCGTCTCCGTTAGTTTGCGCGGAGCCGGCCGCGCCGCCGCCGATCTTCAGATTGATTCCGACGCGTTTCGCAGTCTGTTGACAGCGGACGCCGCCAACGAGCCCAAAGTCGACATGAATAACACCATTAGGGGGCCAACAAAAACACGAAGCAGATGTGCGGGGCCGGTCCTCTGAAAGGATTTGCACGTTAATCTGTTGACACGGAGCGCTGCCGCCCAGCGGGGCTCACTCTCAGGCTCGTACAAACGGCATTTATTAACTTTTATGGGCGTCGTCCCTCCGAAATGAATTGCCCGACGTTTCGGAGCGCTTTACCGAGCGTCTAAATGTCAAACAGCACTTGTTGTTTCAATTGGAACAAATAAATGTCGCTAATCCTGCTCCTCCTAAAACTGCAGATTCACACCGAAAGCGTCTCATGCTTTTATTCTGGAGGAGTCGCAGGAAATTCAACGCGCTACCGCGATCACTCGTCGGAAATGCCTCAAAACAAAACAAGATTTTTTTGGGGGACGGCGCATCAGTTTGACATGTTGCGGGGAGTAATGGGAGAAGAGGGTGCGAGGCGCTGAGGGGCCGCAGGCAACAGGCCGCACACCTTCAGCTTCTCAGCGAGGAAACTGCTTTGACTGTGTCCCGCCGCTCGCAGCATCGCCTCACACCACCGCTGCTCACCGAACCATGGAAAAAGGACATTTATGATGTTTTTTTATCATTATTTTGAAGTTTCGTCGGTCCCAAACTCTGTCATTTCTACTATTAAAAGCAGTTTAATAGTGATAGTAATTGTAGTGGTTAATTTGGGGAAGTTCACAATATCAGCCAGGACCAAAGATTCATCAAAATGTGTTTCTACTCCATGCATGTTTGTGGGTAGCTGATAAACATGTGCTTTTACCCGATAATCAACTGTATTTATCTTTTTCCTCTAAATTTCATTAATGTCTGCTTTTTTCTGCAACTTTGTCCTAAAGGGTGCTCTACGATACAGATTACTATTACTATCGTGAACTAATCGCACTTAACATTTCATACAAATGCATCTGAGTTCACTGGAACCACCGCTACGCAGCACATCCGGCTTCAACCAAAGGCAAGCATGCAAAAAGGGAATGAAAGTCGGTATCAAAACAGCCCAAACAGAAATGAGCTCACAGGCCTGGAGTTAGTGGCCTTTCACACACAGCATTAAATGATGGCGATGGATGTTGACAGAGCTGAACTACAGGTTGCTGACTCATGGGTTTTGACCAGCACTGATGACTGCACATCTACTATTAGCTGGCCCCGGGGCTACCTCTAACTGCTTTGGCACAGGAAATGTTCAGGTTAGATTGAGCGTAGCTGAAATGTGTGTTTGACAATATAGAGTCCATTACGCTGCGTGTGGATGTGTGCGTGAGAGAGCAAGACAGACACAGAGAGAGAGAGAGAGAGAGAGAGAGAGAGAGAGAGAGAGAGAGAGAGCTTAATAGAATGTACAGAATGTGTGTCCACAGCCCTTTATGATCATTCTGAGCCTTTTCTGCTTGTGTGCAGAGTGTAAGGTTTAACTGAACCATTTTGATTTCATAACATGTAGGCTTCTGATACGGGAGAGAAAGTGGGATGGTGAAAGGGAGGAGGAGATAAAACTCAGCGATGAAGAGGAATAGCTGGGAAGAGAGGAGAAATATGGATTTCGGGGCGCAGAAAAGTATCGACTGAGATGCTCATTCGCGTTGGTCTCCGCTGAAATCCGCACGCGTTGATGACCGTCAGTTGCACGGACGCTAAGACGTGCTAAGGCGTGCACTTGCGTGTGTGCACGTGTGTGTTTGTGCGAGGGCGTGTGGAAGGAGATCACACGAGCAATGTGTGTGTGAGTATATAGCATTCATTACAGTGGCACTACAGACAAACTGCTCCCTGGATAGACATTGATTTTCACCCAATGGATCTCACTGTTAGCAAACCTAATAGCTTGGTGGGTAATGGGTAGATGTTATGAATGAGCCCCTATGGGCAGGAGAGGGAAGGAAGGAAGGATGGAGGGAGGAGAGAGGGAAGAAGAGGGGGAAAAGATGAAGGTGGGGAAATGAGAGCAGAAAGAGAGGATGACAAGGAGGAGATTGTGATAAAAGGGGAGCTGTGAGTTTGAAAAAGGAGAGGAAGACTTGAAAGAGAGGAGGGAGGAGGAGAAGCTGAAAGAGAAAGACAGAAGTAGAGGATGTGGGTGTATTTGGTGCAGGAAATAAAACTTGAAATAGCTACTTCAATAATCACATTATCATTGAAGTTCGTTTTAATGATGTAAAAATAAATGTAGGTTTTGGACCACTGCTCAAACAAACCAAGTCTAAGTCATCAAAATACTCTAATCATTCATCACTATAAAGATAATTGTTAGTCATGGCTCTTAAAGGATGCATGGAGCGATAAAATAGAAGAGAGAGAGAAGAGAAGAGAAGAGAAGAGAAGAGAAGAGAAGAGAAGAGAAGAGAAGAGAAGAAGAGAAGAGAAGAGAAGAGAAGAGAAGAGAAGAGAAGAGAGAGGAGAGGAGAGGAGAGGAGAGGAGAGGAGAGGAGAGGAGAGGAGGAGAAGAGGAAGAGAAGAGAAGAGAAGAGAAGAGAAGAGAAGAGAAGAGAAGAGAAGAGAAGAGAAGAGAAGAGAAGAGAAGAGAAGAGAAGAGAAGAGAAGAGAAGAGAAGAGAAGAGAAGAGAAGAGAAGAGCGGGAGAATAGATCAGCTGTGAGCTGAAAGGAGAGCTGCTATTTACCATTACTGCTAATAGGTTTCAAAAGGAAGCAAGTCGTTAACTAAATGGATAGGTCCTAAATGACACATTACCATGTTAAAGGCTGATTCCACTCATTATTGGAGCGCTGATTCCTCCATGCATCACCGCCTAGGGTTGTGAGCTGGCCACTAGTACACTTACCTGCTGCCTCAGCAAATATATATACACACACACACACACACACGCGCGCACATATACACACATCTGGAGAGTAGGCGTAAAGAAGGGGGTGATGAGAGAAAAATCTCTTGGTCAGTCTGTTCCAAACCAGTATGTAAATCAGAGCAAGCAGAAGGATTTGCCATTACTGAACACAACATCCGATTTTCCTTCCCCATCGTGAAACATTTTCCCCCCACGTGGAAAGTAAACGTCAACTGGAGACGATATTCTTCCATTAAGTAGATCAGACTAGCATGAAGCAGACTTCTCAGAAGTTCTCCCACAGTGTTGCTTTCAGTTGGCGAACAGCTGTTGAGTCCATGAAACACGCACACACACACACACACCATGGGTGTGTGTGTGTGACTATTGTGTGTGAACAGATGAGATTTCCCCATTAGACACGGTACAGTATAGTTCAGAATTAAGATCAACGCTCGAACAAAACAGGGGACTTCAGAGGAGTCACTGAGCGTGTCTCTGGGTGTGTGAAACACACTTCAGGCTGTGCATGTCACTGAACATGTCCACATGGAACAGCATTCAACCTGAAGTGAGGTGGTGTTTTCATTCACCAACACGAGCACCAGAGAACAGAAATCAGCACTGGTAAGTTGATCAAACGCCTGGCCCGGTGCTAAACCCAGCTAGCACCAAGCTAGCAACAAGCTAGCAGCACGCTAAGTGAGAACCACGGGGAGTGTGGGCACGACAAAGCAACAAAAATGAAGTCCTCACTGCTTGAAACTGCTAGAAGTGTAGACCCTTTTAAAAGAGTGTGTTGTTGAAGATATGCAGCTACTATAGAATCACAGTCTTTTTTTGTCAACACAGGCAGTGAAAAGCAAGCTAACAATTAGCAATGTTGTGAAGACTTTCTCATATACAGCTTAGGTCACAACACTATCACAATACTGCAGCGTAACAAGATTCGGTGAAACTAAATATTGCAATGTAGCTTATTCCTAATGCCATATAGGGGCTAATGTGTTACAGTTTGGAAGAAACTCGCCCAACGCTGCTCATTACATTGACAACTTTTGACAGCTGCGGCTCCATGTCAAGCTTAATGCGGCGCTGATATGAAACGGTGCCTGAACCTCAGAGCACCATTACAGGACCCCATCACGCCCTCCAGATGTGCTTACACCGTTGATCGGGGCTCCTCCGCAATTAGATTGGAATTATTAAGTGCTGTAATCATTTTGTATCCCCCGTCCCCTAATCAACCCTGCCTACCTTCTTGCACTTCATTTGGTAGCTTTCTACATTTCCCAGGCTGCATTTTACCCAGAGTGCAGACTTGTTTTATTCAGCTGCTTCTCATGCAGCAGTCTGCCAATAATTGTATGTCAGCCACCTGGAAATTAGCACCAGCGTGGTTCCTCCACTTCAAAAGTTTCAGGAATCTGATTTCAGAGTGAATTTTGGGTAAATCCACACCAGGTCGCACAAGAGCTTAGGATAAATATACTGTATACTGTATGGGGATTAGGCTGAGGGGTGGTGGAATATTTTGTGACTCTCCCATGGAATATTAATGAAATGGGGAGCGTTTAGAGCGTTTAGCATCGTTGCCTCACAGCAAGAAGGGCCTGGGTTGGATTTCCAACAGGACTGGGGGCTTTTCTGTCGGGAGTTTGAATGATCTCCATGAGTCTGTGTGGGCACCCTCCAGGCATTTCCTCACACGGTGCAAAAACATGCATGTTTAGGTAAATTTGAGCCTCTAAAAATTGCCCCGAGATATGAGGCTGAATGTCTCAACACAGTGGTGGTTGAATAATTAGCTGTTTCTCTGATTGAGCTGGGAGAGCGAAGCAACTGCAGGTTTTCACTTAAGAATTTGAGCAATTTTATGGATTTGAGCAATTCCTGTGTGGTTGCTCTTAAGCAGAGAAAATTAGCAGTTAAACTTCAGCTCAACAAAGCTCAACAAGGTCCTTCACGTTGACACTGGCATAGTGAAAATACGTGCACATTGGAGCGGTTAAAATAAATTTGTATCATCAGCATCCACAAAAATACACAACTGAGCAACGAATTTATTTCAGGAATGTAGGTACAAAGCCAAAAAGTCCTGCGTGTTCTTTTTGTGGTGGTACTCCCTTAGATTACCGTTCAGTTTCACAGCTCTTAATCAAACCTTACCCAAGCCTGGACGGGGATCACGCACGTCAAGAGGAACCTAAATCAGACTTGGCTTGAAATACTAGAAACAACAAATATGGGGGTGTGTGTGTGGGGGGGGGGGGGGACTATGTCCCAAAGCTGTGTGGAGCAGAGAGCAAGACCCCTGCAAGTCAAACTAACAGAAGACTTTGTTAAGCGGGTCCGAGGCAGCGGAGGACAATGAGCCGGTTGAGCTGCTCGAACAGAGCACTGGGTTCCTCCAGGAATTAAAGTGCTGACGGACCACCCACCTCCCACCCACTGTCAGAACAAGCCCTGGGCTCGGCTGGATGCTTGGAGCGGCCGTCCACTGCGGGGCCAAACAAGGTCAGCGGAAAGAAAAACAAAGTATGAGTCTGGAAGATGCTAAAAAGTGCAAGAGAAAAGGTTTGATGGACAAATGTTTTCTCGGGAGTGCCGCTTTCTGTTCGATGCGCTGTCTGCTCTGGTACTGAGTCTTTTTGTATTTACCCCTGATTTCAGAATACAAGAAGTAAGATGATTCATTGATCCCGACAGAAGAATTCCCCTCCAACCAGAGGGCGGGGTCAAAGGTCAGATTCTGTGAACAACGCTGCAGTCCCTTTTTAACACGCTCACTGTTCCCCAAACAACAAATTATCATTAATTTACCGAGAGGAAAAATTATACTAATGAACAGACGGGAAAGTAAGCTTATGACATTTGGGCTTCTAGAGTCAGCTATCACAACCAGCAAACATGTCATTCACACGTCCAGCAAAAGTGAAGAATTGCTTCATCTTTTATTCTGCAAAACAGTGTCTATGTGTCGATGCACAAAAAAGGTGTCTCAAGGACTCTTCAGCGAGGGAAGATGTATTGCTGTTTTTTTTTCTGGTTTGAGCAATGTAATGGATGTCCATCCATCCATTACCTTACCTGCTTTGTCGCTAAACAGTGTCACAAGGTCTGTCGGAGCCCACCGCGGCACGCACGGAGCAGGAGCCAGGGAATACATCCTGGATAGGTCACCGGTTCATCACAGGACACACACACACACCATTCGCTCTCACACTCGCACCAGGGGCCGTTTGGACTCTCTTGTCGGCCTGAACGTGCATGTTTTCAGACTGTGGGAGGAAACCAGAGTACCCGGAGAAAACCCACGCAGACACATGGAGAAGACACAAAGTCTACACAGAGAGGCTCTCAGTCCGACCCAGGACCATCTGTGGGGGTGCTCATCTGAGGGGTAATCTCAGTGGTGTTAACCACTCAACTACCACAGTGCCCTAACCTAATATGTGTCTCTACACATTCTTTACTAAGATATCCCAGAAAAGTATTATGGTTTGTACATACAAGACAACAAAGTAATGTAATTTCCCTGCAGTGACACCGGCAGCATCAGGTCAAAATGAGCTCCTCACAGTTATGACCCCTTATTGAAGTACTGAGCACAGAAACTGCGCGGCTCCATCTCTGACGGTACCATTGTGCCCTGGACAGGATGTGACATTGTGGAATAATTCACTCCATTCCCGCATCGGCCAATTGCAGACCAGAGCCCCAAATTCCCGCGTGTCACAGGTCTATTACTGCGCCGAGCCCTGCAAAAGGCTCCGTGGCCTCAGTCCGTACACACACACACACATACACGCGCACACACCATTTTTCACATATTTCATCTTGTGTCAGACGCGAACATTTGCTCTGCATTAGCCCCTCTGTGGGTTTGCCTTGGACCCAAATAATGGAAATACAAAAAAAATATATAATGGAAATGTGAAATTACATACGGAATGTGTCCCCCCTCTCCCTTTCTGCACACACACACACACACACACACACACACACACACACACACACACACACACACACACGGGCACAATATTGATGAGAAAAGCAACCGGAATAATGGAAAAGCAAAAAAAAATGTATACACAACACATTCCTCTTTCTTCCACCGCACTCCACATCTGCCTCTGCCAGTGTTTTTCGGCCCCTTTGTCACACACCTACACACACAGAGGTGTGTATAAATGTTAAATCCATAGCTAACCAGGCCGGTCTAATAGACTCGTATTCTTCTGATGCTTTATCAGCTCAATCACACAAACATTCAGCCCCAAAATAATGGCCTTTCTGTTTGCTGCCTCCTCCTGCGCGCGCTTCTATCTGGGAGCCGGCGCGGCACAGACGGCGTGTGCGCTGCATACAGATCCCTCGCTGAGGCCACAAAACAGCCATTTTTGTGCTTGGGAAAACCATAGGCTTTCACTCATCCATTTATCCACCTGTCAGTCAGGCCGGCCGTATGTATTTGATTTTAATTAAAAGTTGCAAATGAGGCAAAAACGCACGGAGCGGCGGGCGCCGAGGGAGCAACACCGGTTTTCCTTGTTAGAGGCGAGTCGGCTGAGATTGGGACGTGTGGCGCGTGAGTCAAAGCGGTCATTTACCTGATAACGTTTTCTTTTTACTTGCCCCGCACCTCCGAGACATCCCCCGTCAGGCCGCGTATCTTTTTTTTATTTGCTTTTTCTCGTCTTGCCGTTACAACAGGCAGATTTTTCCGGCCTCTTTTCGCCTTCAGTGATGGTCGTTACTGCCGTGGTGATAATCCACGCTAAAGTCAAATGGCCTCATTCGAGTATTTGCTCGGCGCTGGCCGTCTTGACGGATGTGGCCTCCGTCCGGTCTGCAGCCCGGAAACTAAAACTCCCCCCCCCAAATGACGCGCGTTTGTTGAACAGGCAGGTCTTATCTGTTTATCTGTGTGCGGCTCCGGAACCATTTGACCACACACAGCAGAGGTCATGTGACCCTGGGTGAGAGGTCAGAGAAGGTCATGACCAGCACTGGGAGGGCTGCTTTGCCGTTCATAACAGATGAATAACAATCGTGAATACTTTGTCTTGTACTTTGTCTTATTCTCCCATAATGTCTTTCTACAGGGTCTTTCACACACACAGCCTCTGAAAGTCATGTTGCCACCATGTGTTGAGGGGTGTGCTGGGAGGATGTCGGGGCTGCGGTAAACCGTCGTTTCAAGCAGCCAGAAAAACCATCCGGCATCAATCTATTGGCCACTTCAGAGAGAGCGCCAGTCTGACAAGAAGCCTCGGCCCAGACACCCCGACCACAGAGAACCTCCGCAGACTTGCCAACAAAAGTGCAACAAACCCACTTTGAAATGCGACCCGCAAGGCTTCACAGCGCCGTCGGGAACCCGGCACGGTGAGTTCGCTCTCCCGCACGGGGTGCAGATTTTTCATTTATCCCAGCAGAAAGAACAGGAGACATTAAAAACTGCGCTCGCAAAAAACACAAAACATTTAATAATGACAGCGACGGTGTTTTGTTCTCTGGCTGCACAACACAGGTCTGATTTTCATCCTCCTCCTCGTTTCGAACTTCATGAGCCGAGGCTCTTCATTAACCCACAGACGTATCACTGGTGAAACTCAGTGAAGTTGATCCTTTCATTTGCTGTTTGCCGACTAATTATTAAGCGACGACACCGCGGGAGCCCAGAGAGATCTGACGGGAAAGCCGTGTTTCTTAAACGCATAACCTGCTGCACCAAATTGGTACAATTTGCATGAGAAATCACATCACGTCGCAGTTAACTGAGCCATAACTCTCTTTCCAGGGATTGTGATAAAATCAGGGATAAATGAACAGGTCCACCAAATTACACCCCCATCGGAAAAAACAGCGTAATTACTCAGAGTCTTCCACAGTCACAGACATACGAAGCTGCTATCCACGAGATATAGTTGAGGTTTCAGATTACCGACTTGGCTGAGGTTGGAAAAGGTCACAATCTGAGTTAAAATATCCAATTTGCTGAGTTCTAAAATACGCCAAGTGCAGTTACCGTTGTCATAGTCCGATAACGTGGCTCTGAAATGAAGAGCAACACATTTCGAGGGCTGCTATACTTTGGTTTTAAAAGAAGATATAAAAGTCAATGAAAAGACTCTGAATCATGTAAATCAACGTAAGTTGGTGGACCACACACACGACTTTCCTGCGTGATACCAACGTCCAAGACTAAATGTTTAATGTTTTAGGGAAGTGGATGTTTTAAGCAACGACCACAATGTTTTCCTAAACCTAAGCGCACTCTGAATCTTAACCACCATCTTAAGCAAACAGTCAGGGTGGCATGAAATGTCTCTCAAGCTTCGTTTCATCTTGTAGCCAGACATTCGATGCAGAAGATTTTCCATCTCGACTGTTACCCCTCCAAACCTGCAATAGTTGCAAAGAGTCTTATTCATGCCCATCATCTCTGCCTCGGACAATGCAAGTGTGCACATCCCGGCGCCCTAGCTACATGACCCAGATAAAACATAATGAGAGCGTAGACGAATACAACCCCAGACCAAAATCAACAGTCTGAGTACCAGTTCTCAAAGTTTGACTCAGAGAGAGAGAGAGAAAAAAAAATAAAGCTGCTCACAAAGCCAACAAATGAAAAAATCCAAAATACGGCTGGGGGGCGTCTGTCTAGTTTTATGGCCGTCTTTGAACTGCCTGTGTCAGACAGATTTCTCCCGTAAAAAGACAGCGCGCTCCCAGTGTGTTCGCTGTGGATAAACAGAGGTTTTGAACTGCAAAGGCTTGAGCTGGAGCAGAACAATGGGACCTCGAGAAAACTAACGGTGAAGGCGTAGCAACACAAACACAAACTGGGGGCCGGGCACCGCGCTCAGCTAGGGCCGTCAGCGGTGCTCCTTCACGGGATGAAAGAGAGATGGAGGGGAGGAGGTGGGTGGGTGGAGGGAGGGAGGGAGGGAGGGGGGGAGGGAGGGTGAGGAGATATACAAGCGGGGAGAGAGGAAACAGGCAAAGACAGGAAACAGTGAAAAAGCAGAGCATAGAGTGCTTTAAGGTAAGGACAGATGTCAGCCAGAGCAGAATATTTCATAGTTCTGATCCGCTCGCTTGATATTTAAAGGGCCAGCGTGCACCGCTGGGCCGCACTACTTGATCGATTCTCATTTTCAAGTGATGCGGCGAGTGCCAAAATGCAATCACGTCTTCATTCGTGTGACTTCAAACAATGCGACACAGACCACATCAGCCCTCGACTCTATGATCTCTATAACCACCTCTGTGATGTGTGTGTGTGTGTGTGTGTGCAGCTGCATTCAGGTAGGCCAGTAAACGAAGGGAGGCAACTGTGACACAGCAGTTTGGTGAAGTTTCCAGGGAAGTGTCAGTATACGTGCTGTGTCTGATTCCCCGTCCAGTTCTGGCTCACACAAATAAAGCCGGTTGCGTACGTGCTCCGCAGCTGCTCTAGTCACCACCTAGCTCGGGGGAGAAGCTGCTTAGCTCCGTTGTTAAGCACCGAACGCGAAGTCGAGTAAACGTTCCTGCGACGGACAGGCGAGAGGTTAAGCTAGAATGGCATTTAAAGGTGCCCATATAATGGCAACTGAGGCACTTCTGTTAAAACCAGTGGTCCGAAGCCTCCGCCGGAGAATAAATACTCCGTTTAACCATTCTCGGCCCATTTTAATGAAAAGGGTCCTCGACATTTGGACAAGAAACAGAAAATTTCAATAGCTGAAACATAATTCACATTTGACAATAAGTCAGGCCAGACCCGAGATGAGCGCTCCACTGCACAGCGGCACAATGAAATACAGGCGTTTCAGTCCATTTCTCCAAATGTGTCAACTTAAATCTTTCACACTGGTCCTCGACTACATCTAACAGTAATAGATGTGTTATTAGTGTCCATTCAAACAAAGACTGTCTGCAAAAGGAGGGTAATGTGAGGGGACACAGAGGAAGGGGAGAGGTAAATGAGGCAGAGAAGGGAGGAGGGACGGGACAATCGGGAGGAGGCCAAGGAATGAGGGGAGGGAAGGAGGGACGGGGCAGAGAGGGAGATGGGAAAGAGAGAAGTAGGCGAGAGGGGACGTAGGATTATGAAGCGCGGAGGAGGGGAAAGTGGCTGCCAGTGTCTCTGTGTGTTCTGTGTGTGTGTGTGCGTGTGTGTGTGTGTAGGGGGCTCATTATTGACACCATGTGTTACCACAGGAAGCTCCTTGGGAAAATATGAGCACCCAGAAAGATCAGAGAGCAGGACAAGAGATGAGAGAAGGACGCAAAGAAGGGAAGATGAAGAAACGGAGGTCATCGCAAAGTCTCCGCAGCTGCAGACAGAGCGTAGGTTTTGGGAGCGAGTGTGTGTGTGTGTGTGTGTGTGTAAGGGTCAGTAGCCTGTGTTTAGCCAGCTGTACATCTGTATGTCAGGCGCGCAGTGTTTTGGCCATGAGGTCACGGTGTCAGATCCCACAGTGAGCACAAACGCACACATACACTCTGATCTATGGTGGACATGCGCGCATAAATATTTAATCCATCAACTCCGTCCGCCTCCGTTTGATTGGACTCTCAGAGTGCCAGGAGGGATGTTCGAGCTCGGCTCGCTCACCGAGTCTTTAATGCCTGGTGGACGGCGCCGGCTGTTACCTACAGCAGGAGAGATAACATCGGTCAAGTTAATGCCCGTCTCGCAGCTGAAATGACTGGTCGATGAATCGACCAGGAACCACCCCATTACTTGTCTGTGTTTTTGTTGCCCGCGGAATTAATACGTTAATAGAACGCGAGACATCTGCGACGCCTTCACGGACCGAGCAATTAAGCAATTAGTCGGCGAAATAATCAGCAGATGATGATGATGAGTGAAAGCGGAGCGCGGGCGCCAGCTGCCTGACGGAGAGAGAGAGAGGGGGGTTTGAAGAAGACTCCCTCCCGAGACGCGTCCGGCCGAATAAGACCTCAGATTGTTTCACGCGCGTTCAACGGCGGCTGTCAAATACCCGAGGGGCGAACCCGCGTCCTGCCCCACTGCCAGCGGAGCCGCCAACCCGGTGGGCCCCAGGCGGGACGTTACTGGGGGGGGGGGCGACAGCTGGCCCCCGTGGAGACACAGGACGTGGCTTCAAAGCCCCGCTCTGACAGCACAGCTGCCGCAGCGACGCAACGGCTCTGGGTAACGAGGACGCGTATGCACGCTTACGCGAAATCCCACTTGCTCTTGCGTCCTCACTGTGGCTCACGCTCCCCCGGGTCTGTTTTTAGGGCTCCCCCGCCGACTATACGACAGATTTACAGTGTATCTACAACTTCCCCGTCCAGTTGAACTTGGCGTGGACGATAGCACGTTCCCCCATCCATTATCTTACCCACTTTCCTTCGGCCTGCACGGTACCGGTCTCCAGCACACACACGCACACCACTCTCGTACCCACACCCGGGGCCTGCAACTCCGATCGACCTAAACGTGCGTGATTTTTGACCGCAACGCGTGACGTGAGAGAACACACCTGCTCGAGTTCATTTCTGTTTCTCGGCCTGGAGTCGAGAGACGCGCTCAGACCACCGTAGGTGGGAGTCTCACTCCTGCCTGCAAAGTTTGTCATCCGACATCTAATTTTCATGTTCTTTTCCTCCGAATCCATATCACAGTCTTGCTTATTTTCTTTCAGGCACAGTAAACAGTCTGGGGGGCAGTGGCTTGTGGATACACACACACGCACGCACACGCACACACGCGCGCGCGCACGCACTTACCAATTCATCAACTCATGCCCCGTCTCTTTCTCTGTCTAAGCCCACAGTAGAATGGAGCTCGGCAGAGCAGCTATTGTGTCCCTGGTAGAATTAACTATTGATTTTCCCCTCAGTATTATCAATGCTGCTCTGACAACAGAACAGGCGAGGAAACACTCGCACATGCTAGCACGCGCACGCACTCACACACACACACACACACACCCGGCCTACAGTTTGCTGAAGACGTGCTTTGTGTGAGGCGGCACAGCCTGACCGAGTGACACCACACGGCGGGAAACGCGCAAATAATGATACGTGAAAATAGTGGAACAGGGACGCCGGCGAGAAGCTAAATAGTGCTAACCTACAGGGTGGCTGGGAGCGCGAGGCCGTGTTTATGTATCGCATGTTTATGCATAGCTTGCGCGCGGCCTTTGCTAGCGTCGGCGTGACTCACACATTAATTGTGACACATGGGTGTAATTACCATGAAGAGATGCCGTCGTGGTCACATCGATTATCCAGCCATTACTCGTGGTGTCAAAACTGAGAGTGTTTTCTCTCTTTCGCTCTCCCGTGCTCGGCTTTCCGCCGCTGAGCGGCCCGATCAATGATCGATGGGGAATGTTTTCGAAAAGTTACGCACGCCGGCCCGACAGCTAATCCATACGCGCGCAAACAGATCTGTTAATGTTGAAACGGCAGACATCCGACTCAGTGGCTCCGGACTGCGCCCGTGGTCCATCCCATGCCCACCCCCACCCCCCCAAAAAAAAAACTAGACACGCTATAATCTTAAATGCACCACAGGAGCAGTCAATCACTCTGTTAATTAAAAGGCACCTGGAATGAAAAACAGCCTTAGCCTTGGCTTTGTGGAATAAGTATGTGTACGGCAGGCCCAGAATGGTCACGTCTCCGCTCGTGTATGAATTGCAGAAATCTCCATGCAAAAAAAAGCAGTTCGGCGAAGTAAAGTCGCGCCATCGTTCATGCGAGTGACGGGTGACACAGGCGGTCCGGCCAATCAGCGTGCGGCGTCCTGGTGGTTGCCAGAGAAAGCATAAAAAACGCTGTCAGATCTGCGCAGAATATTCTCTCACCAAAAAAGAGTATCATGAGAACTTGGAGCACAACCCTTGAGGCACTTCTGATGAAATCGATTAGCTTATATGTCAACGCCAGAGGAAAATCTATGTGAAAATCTATGTGAAAATCTATGAAAATCTATGTCACTCTAGGTCCCCTTTAATGTTTCTTGTCATCTGTTAACATGTTGGACGTAGCACTCCTGGTGCTTAGTTCGGTGAATCCCTCACCTTTTGATATCAGCAGGCATCACTTAGCGTGCTGACCTATTACTGTCCTGCAGAAATGAGAAGAGTCAAGAGACGGAAAAAAAAAACGAAGTCATCTAAGATGTAAAACGTCAGCGCAATTGAATCCCTCCCTCCTCCTTTCTTCTCTGGCTGCCTGTCTTTCTTTCTTTATTGACAGGAAGGATGCAGCCGCGCACCAACTTAGCACCTGGCTAATTTTAGCTCCTGGAGGATTCCTGCAGACTACACACACACACACACACACACACACACACACACACACACACACCTGTTGGTCGTCATGTGATCTGTGTCTTTGGCACAATGTCATCGATTAATTCTTGGCTGCTGGCGACAACTTCCCAAACAGAGACCGGCTCCTGAAAACTTAGCCCTTTAAAAAGGCTAACGCAGAAACCCCCCCCAAAACCTCACACACTGAATGAGCCGATTCACGGTACACCGGTGGACTGCTAGCTGCCCGTTTCTTCCCGTTTCAGACAGCCGTCCGTGCGCTTCTTGGAAAGTTTGGGTTTTGTAACATTGTTTGCAGCTTGTGGAGAGGCTGCCGCTGGTCGCCATCTTGAATGGTGTAACCGTGTAGCCATTCAGAGGCGGATCAAATGGTGTACACATCTGCAGCCTGATATTACAAAAATCCGGGGCGAGCAACCAAAATAGAGACGCCACACACGCGCACCTTAATTCGAGAGCCTCTAATCTGTCTCTAATCTCTTCTCCACTTGATGAGGTAACCCGTTAGAGTCATTTCAAACGCACTGGAGCTTGAGTTTGTACAAAGCACCAGCGCACAGGGAGAGGGCGGTCGATACACACTGAACGGGACACACGTCTATCACAGGACACACGCACACACACAGCATTCACTCATACATTCACATTAGGGGAAGTTTTGAGTCTGCAATTGATCTAAACATGCAAGGTTGTGGACTGTGAGAGGAAACTTGAGTACCCGGATAAAACGTATGCAAAAACATGCAAACTCCACACACCTCACTCTGACAAGGATCTAGAACCTTCTTGCTGCCAAGGCGACAGAGCTGTTCACCTAACCCATGTGTCATCCTAACCACAATGTATTATTTCATTACCTTTATTACCGTTTGGCCTATATCCTGTTATTCCTGCTCAATAAAACATACCTGGCAAAAGAGAACATGTCAGGAACTATTTTCACACTAATGCATCCTTCCAATCAACCCCACTCACTTCCACTCTTCCTCGCCTCTTTTTTTTCCAGGACACGCTGATTATATTCACTGAATTCGGGTCCCAGGCTGAGAAAAAGCCTGAGAGCTCTCCCTCTGGTGTATTCCCTCAAACCCGCCCGGCTAAGCTCGGCTGCTCTCACATTAACACGGCAGACCGAGATCAACATATTTTGCAAACATTATGACACCGGGATGAATCACCTCATAAAAATGTTGATTTCTCTGATGGGCAGGAGAGGCCTCTTTGGATTCGCGTTGCATCCTCCACGATGCCTCCGGTGAGTTCACATCACTTCACATTTAGCCCGGCTTGGTTAGATCCACATTACCATAGTCTTCCAAACACATCTGTAGTTTATCTGAAGAGACCCTTATCAACAAATCAACTTTTTTTCTTTGCTCGTTTTGTCTTTTTGTTCCCGATTTTCAGCATGAATCGTCGATGAGGAGAATTTTTCATAGGATCAGGCTGTACCTTTGATTACGCCAAAGTCTGATAAACATCAACAGGGAAATCAATTGGTTTTCTCAGCCGCCCCGATGCGTGCGCCTTTTTTTTTTTTTGAAGATGCGGTGCGAATCTTCTGCAGGACAGCGATAACATGAATAAGTCGCATGGATTTTGTTTAATAAAAATGTGGATTTCTCAGTTGGTTTGAAAGCCGTTTCCGGATTCACTCCACACCGGCGTCTCCGGCGAGCGTGCTTCCACACCCGTTCATGCAAATCCGACTGACCGTGCACACATAGATAAACACAAAACTCAGCTTTATCTGGCAACTTCTCGGAGCCTTAGAAGTTTTCCCCACTGAGCAGATACGCTTGTTTGGATTGGCTCGGGAGGATCACACTGACTTTTTATCTGATACAGACAGATTTCAAAAAGTAATGTTGCGAAAACAAACAGATCAATGCACCGTATATTAAACACAAACTTCACAGCATCAAAGTGTTGCATATTGTCTCTAAACATCTATCACACTGTCTCCGAACATCTATCAAATCAGTATCTTACCTCCCTACACCCCATATACACACACATGCACACCTATATACACACATCACACACAGGATGATAGTAGTTAATCATGGACAGGTCACCACTCCATCACGGCACACACACACACCATTCACTCTCACATTCAAAAAAACATTGTAACTTTCACGAAGATTCAAGTCTTAATTTAGGTTGATGACATATAAGGTTGCCAGGAATGGCACAATGTATTTTTATCCTCCACTGAACCCAGACAAACACACTGTTGGAAACTGAGGCAGCTGAAATGCCTCTGTCCAAGCAGTGTTCCTCGTTCCTCACTGACTCTATCTGGCTCCTAAACCCTCCGTTACCTATCCTTTCAGTATCACCGCCATCTCCTCTTATAATGCAGGCTCCCTCCTCTCTATTTCAGCCCTCCTTCTCCTCTTCCTCCTCCTCCTCCTCCTCCTCCCGCTCCTCTCTTTCTGATTATCTCCTGGTGTCTCTCTGAGCTCTGTCACTGATAGAGAGCATGCCTGGTTGACACGCCTCGTAATGAGGCTCTTAATGCAGATGGCCTCTCCCGCCCTCTTCCGCTCACTGTCTCCTCACACACACACACACACACACACACACACACACACACACACACACACACACACACACACCTCCCCTCTCACACACCTCCCCTCTCACACACCTCCCTCTCGACAGGAGGCCCACGGTGCGCCTGGGTTAAATAGAAAGTGGAGATGTTGTGAAGAGGACAAGAGAAAAAGGCATGACAAGCACTACATTTGTCTCATCTTTGAAACCCTCGCCTGACTGACACACAAACCCTACACATACTCATACAGCTATTATCTACCTGCACTGGCGAGATTTGTTTTCATCTCCTAAAAATATCCAGCTGGGACAACATGAGGATGACAATAAGAATATGTATTTTTAGGAGTATTTTGCTTCTTCTCTTGCGTGAGGTTTTATTGATTTTGTCCCAGCTGTCGATCCCCATTCTCTGCTCATGCCATTCTTGCTCATCCTCCATTGTTGTTCTGTCACGGCCCGAACATACAAACGCGCATGATTGGTCTTTCAAATTGCTGGTTCTGTTGAATGACCGCAAAGATTAAAAAGAAATTTATATGTTTAAAATTTCAGATGTAACCACGGTGGAGTTCTTCTCTTTGCTCTGAGAGATTCATCTGCGGCTTCTCCTGGGAAAACACGGGCTGTAACTAGCATTTATTTTCTTTATTGATTAAATTGCTAATTCTTAAGCTTTGTCAGTGAATCGAGAACAGCTTTTCCAGAGCCAAAAGCGACGCCTCAAATTGCTTCAGGCCAAACAACCAACCTCAGAGGATCTCTGAGAGAGAGAAACACCACACAGAGCCATCTGCTGTATCCAGATGCATATATGAGTATATATATGTTACTGTGCAGCTTGCGTTGTGATTGTCTGAGAAGACAAAAAGAAGACTCCCAAAGGGGTAGACATGATTTGCGAGGCTAAATGACATGAACGGTTTTATTATTAACTCTAAAGGTCCATCTAAATGACATCTATTTATGTTGAGTAAGCAAATGCGTATCACAAACGGCCTATCCTGTTAAAGTTCAATGTCTGCATGTAATTTATGTGTCCAGAAATAACAACAGGCCCAACTAAGACGTGAATCCCTCTGACCTCTAATGAATCATCATGTTTTTCACTGTTGTCTTATTACAGATCAAACAAAAGAGCAGGAACCCCTTGGCACTAACAACATAATAGCAGTTCATTGTCACTACAGCTGATTTATAATGCCTATTCCCCACAGTGTTTGGTATTATTAGTCTCATCATGTCGATACCTTTTTTGCCTTCTGTAAGTACCGCCTGTATCTTGTTTACTCTATTCTTACTTTTGATTCTCATCTATTTACCTTCTTACAACCTAGCAGGTCTGCTTTGTGTTTTGTGAACAACTGCTCCGTGCACTGTTGAATTGCCCCCAGGTTGTTTTTTATTTTCTTTTTAGCTGAATTGAAGAGTGCCTTTCAGATGATTTGCCATGTTCTTCAAACCACACTGACAGACAAGCTAAACAAGCCCACAGCAAAGCATGAGAGAAAAGAAAAGAAATGACAAGTGAAGTGATGACATTCAAGTTCTCCCTCTGTTGAATTAAGCGGGCTAACCCAGGTGTAGCCTGCACTCTGAATGGTTTGAATGGAATTTTACTTCAGTTCTGTTGAGTAGCAACCTACCGACGATATACCTGGCCAAAATTGATATTAACATGGCAGCTAAAACCTAAATCGGAACGTGACATAAAATGATAGTGTGGCACATTCAGGTGCATGAGAATGTGAGGGCAGTAGCATAATAAAAGGCCTAGCACAGTAGTATCAGAAGTGTGGTCCACAGGACCATTCAACCATGAGCTGTTTTAATACCTGTAACTAATTTGGCTTATCAGACAAATTCTTACTTAAAGCTTTTCTATACACAAGCCAAAAGATTCATGAGAATGGCGGGCCAGGCAGCCAGCCAGCATTGTTCCTATATGAATATGAATGGGTGACCAATCTGCACAGAAACCGACCCCAAATGTCACACACCTAAAACCCAGGGCTGTAAAAAGTCAATTCTGGTGGAGCCACTGTTCCATGGCTTCTATTTCATCACTGGGGCACAGGGGTACAACACTCCGTTTGACCGTCGTGGGTCCTCTTTAAAGGCAAATCAGTCCAGAGTGACTGACACCGAGCTCATCTCACTGTCGCGCGGCCCCCGCGGCTCTGTGTTATCGGGCTATCGATCCGTGGGCTTGTATCAATCAGGACTCACCTCTCTGCTGGGCCGCGAGGCTGCACTGCCATAACAATGCGCTGAGGAGCGCGAGCCGCGGTCGCGTCATGTCGGCCAATCAAAAACCCCCAGGCGCCGTCCTCTCACGCGGGCTCCGTGTTGAGTTCACTGTCAGAGGAAAGTTTGAACAAACTCTATCTACTTTCTCTCGCCCTCCCTCTCGCTCTCTCGCTCTCCCCCTACTCCTCCTCTTCCTCTCCTCTCCTCTCCTCTCTCCTCCTCCTCCTCCTCTCAGGTTTAAATTTGGGGACACACGCAGGGAGGGAGAGAGGGGAAACTGATGGAAAACACATGGAGAAGCCTGGGGAGAATTACAAACATGTGCTTTGGTACCAACAAAATGTGATTAAAGCAGGAGTTTAAGATGTACCAGTTGTGTAAACAAACGGTCGCCCACCACTGCTGTTGTGCTCTGTATGAGTATTTGAATTTAACACAAATATGGTGATGCAATTTTATTTTTTATTTTCATGAATATAGTTCAATTTAACCCACTTCTTTTCTCATGTTGTTTGTTACGTGTATTATATGTGTGATGTGCAATTTTATTTTGTAAATGTGCTCACTTGCAAAGGTTTGTCTTATCTTGTTTTAATGCACATCCAAGTAAACCAAGTCTGAAGCAAGCTATTTAATGAACAACAAAACCACCCAGATACACTGATAGCACTGATAGAAGGTGCATAGCTCCAAAGGCTAGCAGCAGGCTGGTGTTTACTTTGGAACCACTCTGTTTCCACCCGAAAGGAACTCTCGGCCACAAGAGAAGCCACTAAGTAGCAGCTAAAGAAGGGCTTTTGGCCCTTTTGTACTCCACTCCACTCCTTCTTGATGTAGGTGGCGTTTTTATACAATGGAGGACATAGAGGGGACATAAGTGCACCTTGTCAACAAACCATGGCATAACCCCAGCGACTTCCATGTAAAAGAAAATGTCAGTGTTGCTGGTATTCTAAAAAGATTTTTTTTTAAACAGCGTTGTGGAAAATAGATTAATTGTTGTTTCTACTTTGGAGATGGGGGTTAAGGAGAGTCATGATATAATGGTGTATCTACCAAGCAGTGGAAAAGAAAACTGGTATCTCAACTAGTTATTGTCAAGCTGCCTCCAAAACAGCACCAGCTTGGAACCAGCTCGAGAAAGACTTTGGTGGAAAATGAGTATATGTGGAGTGGAGCTGGCAGGTTCTCCATGGGTTTCCATGGGTTTTCTCTAGGTTTCCTCACACAGTTCAAAAACATGCATTTATGGTGCATGCCATGCCATGTGGCATCAGTGGGTACAAAATGATAATAAGATAATGAATGAATAAAACAAACAGCCAAATACCACCTGAGAATGTTTATTGATTTTGAGACTTTTCGTTTCATCCCTTCACAAATCTTCACTCCTCAGTCAGGTATCCTATAAGAGGGGATGTTTGGAGTTTTTTCAGCCCTGCAGCCCCAACCTCTCCTATTGCAGAGAGGCCTGTATCTCCACAAGGCTCAGTATGCAGCAACAGTATCAGTTCAGCCGTGGATGAAATGTGCAGAACTGTCTGCAGAGCTCAAAACTCTCTGACGGTTGATACACAGACTCTTAATGTGTCCCAGCTGGGGAAGCTTAGCCTTAATGGCCATTTAAACCTGCGTGTGTATACGTCAAACATGCTGGTACGTGTAAATCCATCCCATTTACCATTTAAAGTATTAAGTTATACAGTAGGAAGACCAACTCACACCAAAACAATGGAGTGGACTTGTAAGAAAGACATGAAAAGTGGAATAAAATCAAAACCCTCAAGTAAAGCATCAAAACATTGTACTGAAGTCCTTGAATGAATTCAAATCTCAATACCAAAAATATGTAATTAAACCATGTTGAGTGCTCATCAGTTCTGGGACTTTTAGGAGTATTTTGCAGCTTTAAACATTGCACAATATACCTGTGAGTGTGAGACAGGTTTTTTTTTATACACTTTCTGCTGCAGGTCAACAGCTACAGTTTGGGGAATAAAAAACTCCAAGTCATGACAAAACAAGACAAATGGAGGGCAGAGTGAAAAATTCAGAGGTGAGGGGAGAGCAGCACGCGGACAAAAGTTTGGGTCCAGTTGTGTCCACAAAGTTTGTCACAACTGTTGTAGGGCTCCTCCTGCTGCCCTGCACAGCTCACCACACTCTGGGGCAAAACTGAGGCAGAGCAGTGTGAATGCTCATCAAAGCAGCCAAATGTCCAGAGCTATGAAGCCTCTAAAAAGAGCTTCTAAACTAGTTTATTCTCACTGGAGTCACCAATAACCAATTTTGAATAATGAAATAAATTGCTGAAATACAACAAAAAGTTGGAAGTGATCCAGCTGGCAGTTATCACTCCATTGCTACTTGCATTTTACTCTGCACAAAGGAACAAACTAAGTTTTGTCCTCAACTATATCCCTGAGTGTTAATTATCTGCTGTGCAGGCCATAGCAGCAGTTTGTGCCTTCACAGCTGAAAACCCAGGTATATTATAATGTTACAGCTCAACAACCTGTCAGTCAGAAAGTCACACACCTGTATGTGTTGGTGTGTAGCTATTTAGTGCACAGGGTGTGTGCAGTTGTGGGGTTTGTACAATTTGTTTTACCCCCAGACATTGTGAATGTGAGTGCATGGGTATGTGCGTGTGTATGTTTGGGCGAGATTGTGTGCATGTGTGTGTGTGTGTGTGTGTGTGTGTGTGTGTCCAGTGTCAGACCCTCGGGACCTCCAGAGGTAGAGAGGTTTTGACTCCCCAGACAGTCAGGTAAAAGATGGGCTCTCCTCACTGGGTTCAGAGCTCGGGGCAGCACAGGAGCACTGCTGGGTCTTTGTGGGAGAGGGCAGCGTCGAGGCTACACCTGGACTGGACAACAAGGTAGTTACATTTTTGATAGACATATATATCTGTTTATAGATTTTCTGTGAAGTTATTTAAATGGCTAATAGTAAATCCCCCCAAGCTGCAGTAATGTATACTATACATATTTGTATATTATTATAACTGGGTGAATAATCAGGTGAAGCAGGGCGAGGATTCAGAAATGACCAGCTTAGACTTAAATGAAATGTTTTTTGTTGGTAGGATCTTCCAGCAGGATGAAGAGATGCTGATTCTGGCCCACTGCGATGAGCTGAGCAGAATCTATGGTGAGGACAGCAGCTTGGAAAGATCTAATGCCAGAGCTCCTGACTGGGTGGAGGCTTCGACTTTTAAAGAAACCAGAGCTTCTGTTGTCTCCTCTGGACCCGGCACCATCGGCGTAACCACAGCAGTTTCCACTGCCGACTCCCTGAGGTTCTTAAACACCACAGGTTACGACAAAAGCAGACAAACATCGACGGTGCAAGACAGAGGCAGCCGTGAGGAGAGCCAGATCCAGGGAGGCCACAGAACATCCCAGAGCCTTTTAGAGGAAGAAGACGGAGCTGTTGAGGGGACCACAGATGGGAATCCCACTCCCACCATCACAGCGTGGGAGGCCGGCTGGAACGTCACAAATGCCATTCAGGTATGTATACACTATATAAATGCATGGTCAGAAACTATACCTCACACACACACACACACACACACACACACACACACACACACACACACACACACACACACACACACACACACACACACACACACACACACTCGTGAAGGAAACAAATCATCCAGAATGTCAAATTTCAACCCAATGAACATCATGTAAGTTTGGAGGATGATTTGGCCACAAGAAAACCTGTGCGATATATCTAAGCTGTGACAGTAAACTTGCACCTGCAGATATTGTTCAGAGTGGAAGTTATATGGAAATCCAGAGAAATTTTCAAATGACAGAGCATATTTTCAGCCCGTCTGCAAACTTTAAACCAATTAGGATTCGGTTCGGTTTTGGCGCCTTGTTCCTTCCATTCTGTGTGGAAAACTTTCAGCACCCACTCTGAGAAGACAAATGCAAGATGTGAACGTTCAACCGAACTGCATTCAAAAGAGCATGCGAGATTCTGAGTGTTTAATCTGCTCCCATTGTCTTTTAATATTACCAAACAATGCTTGGTGCTCTCGCGGCTGTTTGTCAGACCCACTCCAATTTTCATAAAGCGCGAATCAAATCGTTTCAGAGAAAGAAAAGCTCCCAGTCACAGTGTGTTGTACTGTGTGTGTGTTGCTGGGATGCTAATAGCTTATTATGCTGTAAAAGCCGAGCCATATTCAAATCTGGCACGCATGTAAATGTGTTCTTTCACTGAATAACTGCAGTGCGATTGAACACAGTCATTGTGCCTATAAAGAACATGATGACATAAGGGCATCAATACAGTTTACGCATGCATACACACTCTCTCACTCTCACACACACACACACAGATGCTGACGAACAAAGACATGCAAACATGTTCTGCCGGGAGCTGCGATGAATTCTCATCAAAAGCTTTCTCGTCAAATTTGCTGCAAACACACAGCTTATTAATCACCGTGGGCACATTAACGCATACAGGACGTCAGCAGACGGCCTCACAGCCTGCGTTCAGTTTACCGATGCTCATCATTCTGCAGGAGACTCCCACTTCAAGTTTCCAAAGCACAGGTGGACACATGACTGATCTGAACAGCAGGTCCAGAGCTGCCACCAGAGTTGCCGACGTCTGTACGTTTGAATGCCTTTGTTCCTCATACCGAGCTGTGCCTGACTGCAGGATGTTTAATTCTTAAATTCTGTTAAACCAGAATCGCAGAATACTCTGGTCACGAATCTCACAGGTTGAGGTAGAAGACAAGGTTAGACAAGAGGATCTCAGACGGTGATGAAACCGTGGCAGAAGATGCAGCATGTTAGCATAATATTGTGAACAATGCAGTGATGGCACAGCCATCAGCAAACACACCACCAGATGTCTTAATAACAGCAAAAAGAACAGCAGTGCTATATCCTAACAGGCATTAAAGAAGAAAATATGTGCATACGTGCTGGCACTCTATCGATGCCAGGATAACTGACTGTCTGCCAGCTTAATAAAGTTTTTATTAGAAAGCAAATTTGCTGCCAAAAATGCAAAAAACAAGCTCCAGCTCCCAGGGCTCTCGACTTGAGAATATTATGAAACTCAGTTTTAATTCCAACCTGACTGTTAATGAAGCAGCTACAGTGTGCGTGTGTGTGTGTGTGTGTGTGTGTGTGTGTGTTTGTGTGTGTGTGTGTGTGTGTGTGCATCACGGATCAGCAATGTGGGCTCTTTGTTTCTGACACCGAGAGAAGCTGATATTAATTTAGTCGACTGTAATTATCTGCTTTTGAGTGTCATTTCGGCTTAAACTTGGTTGAATTTTCCATTTTATTTCATTTTATTTTATTTCCAACCCAAACACAAGCCGCAGGGAAATGAAGAATGTCCCCATTTTGTTTTGGAACGGCTGCTGTCAGAAGTTATTTGGCTCGTGTCGATGCCAAATCCCGAAACGCATCATCTCGAGACCCTGCAGAAAAAAAAGACGGGATAAAAGCGGTAGGTTAGAGCGGAGCTGAAGGAAGTTTTCTGCCATTGAAGCATTCATTTGAAGCTTCAGCGTGATCAATATCGTCATCATCTGATCGTTACTATGGACAGATTGATGATCGGAAAAGGAAAGGATAGAACACCGATTCCCAGAAACAAAGCAAAGTCTCCAAGTCCCTGCTGTGTGGACGAGCTGCAGTGCTTTTAATAAACAATTTTAAAAAACGCATTAAGATGCAGGAAGTTATGCAAATGTTCATCAGTGATTAATCATTTGCTTTTATTTTTGATTAACTAGAGGGGAACTTTGCCAAGTTTCCTGCATTTAGGTTCGGTTAATTCATTACCAGAAGTCCTCTATGTCTGCGAAAACATTTTTCCTCTGTCGCGTCGGAGACTCGGGAAAAGTTGAGAACAGAAACGCTGAAGGCTGAATTTTGCTTAACAGAAAGTTTGCCAAAGGACGAAAATTGGTGAATTAATCCTTTAATTACAAATCTAATCCCAAGAAAAGTTCCTGCGGCCCGTGTTGACATTTTTAAAGCACCGGATTCGACCAACCAACAGACAAAAACCCACATCTCAAGTGTGTCCTGCTCTGTTCCTGGGTGAGTTATGTCCATGTCCTGTCACTCCTGTGCCCCAGTGTCTCAATACTGCGAACACACGAGACTCGGACTGGACACACTTTCTTTCTTCTGAACAAATCAAACAGCTATGATTAAATTTCAGGATGCAACATTTGTCCAGGACCCACTCTCCCAGCCGTTTAAATGTCAGGCCCGTCTGCGTCCGCCTGCTTCTATTTATGCCGGCGTGGTGGGAAAATAGATTTCTCATCTACTGTCATTTCACGTTCATGTTCTCGCATGAAATATCCCGCGTTCACCTGAAGGCCAGCGGCAGAAACCCTGCACGGCGGGATGTCCAGGCGAGAGCGGCGCGGATGTGCGATAATCTCTCTTCTCTGTGGCCGATTCCGAGCAAGCAGCGTGAGCCGCTTCACATGTTGCCCGCTTCAAAGGTGTCCCGGGTGTCAGAGGAGAGAGAGCCTCTTCTTCCGCCCTCTTCAGGGCCAATCAGGGGATATTTGTTATTAATTTCTCCTCTCCCTCACATCCCCCCCCGTCGTACCTGATTGGGGGCCGCTTCAGGTCGTGCTCGGAGGAGCCAATGAGGAGTTTTTCTGGCAGAGGCACAGAGAGACGCGAGAGGCGGTGGGAGACAGAGAGGGTGGGGGTGGGGTGGGCGGGTGGGAGGGGGAGGGGGGGGTTGAAATCAGATACTTGAGCGTCAGATTTCTCTCAGACCGCTTTCATCCCCAGCAGCTCCATTTGAACATCAAAGCTCCATCAGCATATGCCTAACAGACACCAGTTACCAGCCAGTGACTTGAAAGCCAGAGAATGCGCGCTTGTCTGTTTATGCATCCACAATGTGCATGTGTGTGTGAGAGTGTGTGTGTGTGTGCGTGTGTGTGTGTGTGTGCGTGCGTGTGTGGAGATGAAGTGCAATGATCTGCAACTCTCTCACTTGGTCTGTGTATCCTCATGTTCAGACATTCAAAACACCGCGGGTCCTCTGATCTCCTCCCACTTCTTCCTAGACCTCTTGCTCTATTTCACCTCTCCTTCTTCCTTCTCGTTGTCTTCATCCTCTCCTTTTCTCCTCTCTCCTTTTCCCATTCACACGCCCCCCCCCCCCCACTCCCACCTCCCCCAGCATCACGCTCAAGCTCTCTCTCCTCGCAACACCTCGTCCATCTTCTTTTCCTCTCACTTCTCTTAAAGTCTGTTTTCAGGCCATCCAAAGCAGAGGCTGAGAGTTTGTTGTCCGCAAAAAGCACAAAGTTGTCCAAAACAAAGGCGGCTCACAAAGAAAGCCAATCTTCACATATACTCTTCCCTCAACACAGAATTGTTGAATATTTGTTTTCTAATGTTGTTTTTCTAAAATTCTCACAAAGAGAAAACAGCATCCTGCAGTACTCCCCTCTCCCTGTTTACACTCGAGTTGGAAAGGAGCGATGCTTTCATTTCAGCTTCTCCAAATGTCATTTCTCCATTTTCAGTTTTACTTTACATCTACTTTTTGTGTATTACCATCGCTCCCTCCTACTGACTTTGTGTTCTTATGAAATTGTTTTCTCTTTGGTTGAGAATTGATTTGAGGTTCACCCGTAACTGTGATGAATATAAATGTGGCATTATTTGCTCTAAAAATATAGGATATATTTAGACAAGTTGGGGGGGAGTAGTTGAGCAACTGTCACAACATGTAATGGATGAATACCAAACACAAAGTATAGAAAAATAAAACTGCCAAGAAATATGACAAAATTGAATTTTGAAGGGTTTTAAATCCCGAACAAAGGCTCTATACAATGACAGGCTTTTTAATACCCCCTCTTCCTCAAGACAAACACTGAGTTTAGATACATATGAAATATGTAGACTAGGAGAAGTTATTTTGCCTTTAATTTGATAGAAAACAAAGGACAGAGAACAGAGGAATATTGCCATGAACTACAGATCAGAATCTGTTTCTCAGTCTGTCATGAAACTGAGCTCCTGAGACATGTTTTAAAGATGGCGGTGTTTTCTTGTCTCCTCCTCTCCCCCAGGGTATCTTTGTGCTGGGCTTGCCCTTCGCTCTGGTGCGGTCTGGCTACGTGGGTCTTGTTGTGCTGGTTCTCTCAGCCTGGGTCTGCAACCACACAGGGAGGATCCTGGTGGCCTGTCTGTATGAAGAGGAGCAGAGGTGAAGGATCTGCCACATCTCATCCACATGGTGTCATTAAGCAAAATGCAACATATTAAAATACAGTTACCTCAAATCTACAGCTTATTTTCCTTTTCTATGATGACTTCAGCAGTGTGTGTCATTGCGGTTGCATCTCTGCTTACTTAAAACGCTTAGTAATACAGCTTTAAAAAGTGATTTTTTTTTCAGCGGGGGGTCAAAGGTCAGAGTGCGACACAGCTACCAGGACGTGGTGGAGGCCTGCTGCAAAGGACTGTGGCCCTACTGGCCTGGACTGGGAGGCTGGATGGTTAATGTGGCTCAGGTAACCTACACATACACATACACATACACATACACATACACATACACATACACATACACATACACATACACATACACATACACATACACATACACATACACATACACATACACATACACACACACACACACACACACAAACACCCACACACACATTCATCAGAGCTTACACTGTGCAACAGTAAAATAACAGAATTCCTATTACAGCAAAATGTGTTGAGAGTTAATATTAGAATATGGAAGGGGATCTTGGATGATAAACAAACTTTTGCCTTTGCTTTGCTGAATAACAACAGTCCCTGGATATCTAGCAGGTCCAACAATGTGTCGTCATTCATATCTGAGCAATAAACAGAAGACAACGCAGTGAGAGGAGACCTTCTTCTTCGCCTCCAGGTGGTTGAGCTGCTGATGACATGCACCCTGTACCTGGTGGTCTCCACCAGTCTGCTGTCTGACAGTCTGTCAGGGATGGCTGTTCCCAGATCAGCGTGCTCCCTGGTGTCACTGGTGTTCCTGCTGCCATGCCTGCTGCTGACTGATCTCAGACCAGTCTCCACGCTCAGCCTGCTCTGCTCGCTGGCTCACATCCTGATCAGGTCGCTAGGAGCAAACAGATTGGAAGGGAAGTCAGGGGTGTCTCACTCCACTAACCAAAACCATAAAGAGGGTCTTTGTGATCTCGTCCAATCCTCAGCCTTATTGCCTGTTAGTGTAGTGCACTGTTACGAAAGGTTTATTTTATTTCCCTTGCCAAATGCCCTGAGTTACAATAGACAGTTGGATGTTAAAGTGCTCCCTGCTCTGATCTCCCAGAGCTTTTCTGTGGCTATAATGCATGAATACTTAATAATAACCCTGAGTTTAGTCCCTCACAATTGAGAGGAAAAAGTCTTTTATCTGGGACTTCATTCATCATTCACAGAAGCAGAGGTTAAATCGGCAAATAAAAATCATAATTTCCTGCAAAAACATCACGCTGAATAGCTAGAGCATATCATTTTTAGCTGAAAAGTTTTCATTCACGCTTCCAAATGAGTACAATGTAAGCATACAGCACCATTATGCTATTATTCCACTTACAGATAAAGGATGCGTTCCGTCTCATAAGATGTTCTCACCATTGATTTATCGTGAACATATAATGCCTACAGATCGTTATGCCAGGTGTGTTTTATGGTGTCTGTCTGCCTCCGTCAGCCTGCTGGTCATGCTGTACTGTCTGAGCCGGGCCCGGAGCTGGTCCTGGTCCTTCCTGTCCCTATCCGTGGACCCAGAGGACTTCCTGGTCTCTGTCGGGGTCATCATCTTCTCCTACACCTCTCAGATCTTCCTGCCTCCCTTAGAGGGCAGCATGCAGGACAGGGGCCAGTTTGATGCCATGCTGGCGTGGACGCACGCCGCCGCCTGCATCATGAAGACCATGTTTTCTTTTCTGGTGAGACAACAGGAAAGGACGACAGAAGATGAGATGGACACAATCCAATCACGGGTGATTCATGGACTGATTGCTTCCTCTATTAGGCCGTGCTGACCTGGGGGGCAGAGACAAGCGAGGTCATCACAGACAACCTGCCCTCTGACCTCCGACCCCTGGTCAACCTGTGCCTGCTGGCCAAAGCCCTGCTGTCCTACCCTCTGCCGTTCTACTCTGCAGCTGAAATCCTTCAGACCTGCCTGCTGCCAGGTGATCAATACCCTCTAGGGATGTAACGGTATTGACGGTAACATTGAGACGTCGGGATAATTAAAGTGCCTGTAATGATTTGAAAAAGGCAGGGCAATAGGCATAAAAACTACCATGATCAGATAAAACCATGATCTGTGAAAGAGTCACAGACAGGAGCACAGCACTCGACCCCCATAATGATATACGTGGGACGTTCAAGTACCATTGGAAATTTGAGAATCTGCGATCAGGCAATACTCAAACCTATACGTAATTGAGGGTGCAGGGACATTTCCTCCCTTGTTACATGAAAGCCTAAGACACTGGAGGCTTCTGTTTAAGGTGTTGTTTATTTAATAAATAGAGTTTTTACCACATTTCTATCTTTAATATTTGAATAACGCAGTAAGTATCGTACTGTGGAACTTTCTACATTGCTATCATTGACATGCCTTACAATAATTACAATAGATACCGAGCCATGGGCCACTTACTGAAGTATCAAAATATTGTGAGATTTTGACATTGTGACATCCCAATCCGTTCAACACATTCCAACCACTCGTATATAACCTCTCTCAATAATAATAATAACAATAAATCATTTTATTTATTTGTGCCATTCTGGCCACTCAAGGTCGCCGTACAGGGTAAAAAATACACGAGAAAGAACAAAATACAGCAATAAATACACCAAACTGTATATTTGTAACTGGACCGAGCTACCTATGAACAAAAGAATCTTTCAGGGTTGAAATAAAGCCTGTGCCTCTGCTTTGACCTCTCTCCAGATGCCGCCGCCGTCTCATCCCGCTCCAGACCCGGCGGTGGCGGCGTTCCCCGGCCCGCCCTGCTGGTGCGCGGCGTCCTGCTGGTGACGTCATACCTGCTGGCGCTGCTGGTGCCCCGCTTCTCGCTGCTGATGGGTCTGACGGGCAGCGTGACCGGGGCGGCCATGACGCTCATCCTGCCCTGCCTGTTCCACCTGCGGCTGCGCTGGGGTCGCCTGGCCGCCCGGCAGCTGCTGACAGATGTGTGCATCCTGAGCCTGGGCGTCGCCTGCAGCGTGTCCGGCGTGATCTGCTCAGTGAGAAGGCTGCTGGAGGGGCTGTAGGGAGGGTGGGCGCGCGACGTGATGGACGGATGAGAGGTCACTCGGGGTCATCGGTTTATTTGCATAAATTTGGTGAAAAAAAGAAAAGGATTAAGAGTCTCGTTTGGGGTAAGCTTCACGCTCACCCCAGATCGTCCCAGTGCAAGCTGGAGGTGACTGTTTAACAAGGCCAACAAATAGCGGAGACGAAAAACAAATTTTTTTTAGATAATAAAAATAAATGAAACATTAAGAGCAAGATTCTGCACTCGAGGGTTTCATTAAAATGGCAGGCAGAAAATAAAGTGGTATTTTCTGTGTACAAACCAGTGCATAACTGCCCTGGTTCAGCAAAGAAAAGATGTTGTTTTCCATGAACAACGGATCAAAACAGGCTAATATAAAATGGGCTTGTAGGGACAAGTCCTCGATAAACTACCACCGAGTGTGCAGTTCCACTCAGCTGGACCGAGCATCTTAGCATCCTAACACCTGTTCTCAGTGCTGTAATTCATATTTCACCCATGAAAAGTGCAATTTTGTTCCTCCAGGCTATGTTTGTCTTGTTAGTGGAGCTAAAGGACATACAGAGTTTATTCCACTTTGGAAGTGCTAATGTGTAGATAAACAATTCGTTTGAGCTGCGTTATTGTAAAAGAAAAATATCATATATCTAGAAATGTGTGAACCTTATCTCTGCCATGAGAATTTACTCATTAACCTGTGAGGGCGATAAACAATAAAAAACTTCAACTTATCTTCCTCTGTGGGCTGGAGAAGATTGAGCGATGTTTATCTTATCTCATAACTGATTGTGAAAACCTAAAATGCGTATGGAGGGAATGTGTCTGTTTGTGTGTGTGTGAGAGAGAGGGAGAGAGAGACTGCGTAGAGGGAGTAATTTTGGCTTTTGTCCTGCCTCTGTTTATGCGACTCCAACGCAGAGTGGAAGTGAAACTGAGAGAGAGAGAGAGGGGAAGGTAACTACAGGGGAGACTTAAACGGTTTCATTTTTCACACCGCTCCAAACATCTCCTGCGAACGTGGAAGGAAATGGGAGAGAAAAACGAGCGGGGATGAAGATAAGACTGAAAATAAGGCGAAAACAAGAAAAACTAAGGTCATCAGAGAGAGGGAGAGAAAGTGGGAAGAGGAGAAATTAAAGTTTTCTCTGTCTCCTGTGTGGGTTTGTTGTAACTATAGATGACTCAGGCATCTGTGGGAACGCCGCATGCCTGCTAGTCACTGGTGTGAACGCACACACACACACACACACACACACACACACACACACACACTGAAGCACTCAAACATTCACTCGTGATTGTTTTCTGAGCAGAAAGCATTGATATGCGCAGCAAATCTCCACAGCTCGATATAGTTCAATCAATCAAGTGATCACTATGAAATTACATTTTCTGTGGCTGCAAAAGCACTTCACCAGATTCTTACTACCGTTTTGACAAAAGGTGTGTTAATTTTAATTGCAATAGAGAAATAGACACCGACAAAGCCAAAAATGGCTGTTTACGTCAGAAGACCTGAGTGATGTGCGATTCGTATTAATATTAATGCAGAGTGGTGAGCGTGTCTGTTTCTCTACACATCTCTCTGTCATTGCATTCCTTCCTTGCCCTCCTTTCCTTCCTCATATTTTTACACCTTTTGATTCCCCATGTTTGGGTTAGACGTACAAACTGCCTTCTCACATTTCAGCCTTTTACAACTTTTAGAGACAGGCTGACGCACACTTAGACACACACACACACAGCTGACGGGGTGACAAAATGTTTAAGTCGACACACCTGTCACCTCCTCCAAGACATCATAAGAAGTGTGTGCATGTGTGTGTGTGTGTGTGTGTGAGCGAGAGAAGCTGAGTTTCCTATCATCATCTGGCATGTACACAGCATGCCACTCTGTCAGCTAGGTATCGTGCACTTTCTCTCATACACACACACACATACACACACCTACCTGAAAATGGCCTTCACAAAACATGATGACAGATTCAGACTCTGGCTGCCATCTCAGGCATCTTTCACACCCAACCACCCTTTTTCTTTCTGTTTTTGGGTGAGTTTAAGGTGAAGGAACGTCTCCCAGGCTTCGAAAACCAGCGTGTTTGCACACATGTGCACACAGTCAGGTTTACGCATAAACGCCAGCATTAGCGTCTCTTCACTTCCCCATCTTTGAAGACTGGCATCGCTCAATCTCCCTCTGTTGTTCATAGAGGTCATTTTAATCAATTTTTTCATTTTATATTTTTCTAGGTAATCAAGGGATGACCAAAGTAATAATCACATTGCACAGTTATGTAGCTGACAATGACAGTGAAAGTTTTATCTGGCACTGGCACAATAATTCACGGTGGATTCCTGGTTCTGTTCGAGACAATAGAATATTAGGCTACATGATGGATCCGTGGTTAGTGTGATCGCCTTACTGCAGGAAGTTGGTGGTTTCAAGTTCCAGTCAGCCTGAGGACCTTTCTTTGTGGAGTTTGCATGTTCTCACCATGTCTGCGTGGGTTTTCTCTGGGCACTCCGGTTTCGTCTCAGTCCAAAAACGTGCATATTTAGGCTAAGTTGAAACTCTCAACTGCCCCTAGCTGTGATACCATAACGCATATCCGACCTGCCTGTAAGTAAATCACTGACAATTTCCAGACTGTCTGCGTGCTGGTCCTTCCCCTACTTCCCTTCGTTCCCAGGAGATCTGGGGTGTTTGCCTGCAATCTGATAACGCGCTTAGCTTGTTCAAAGTTCTTGTCTTTTCAAGAAGCCTGGGTGTAAAGTAACCCCACGCTCGGAGCCACTCAGACGGGGTAATTTCAGTCTAGGGTCTCAGTCACCACTTGTCGGCAACGAGCCCCCTCAGAGTGAAGCTGTGAAACCATCAGAAACTGTGGCTGTGTCGTGACCTGGTGGGCACATCTCACCCAGATCAAACCCCGACAGCAAAACACGGTTTTAGGGTCAGTCTGGTCTCACACAGTTGCATGACTGGATTTCTGAAGTAGCACTAAGCCTCTCTCTGCTCAATTTCGCCAACCCAAGGACGCACGGCACAGATGCACTCCCTGTTGTGCAGTCTTAAGCCGAAAACACAGCACATCCTCCAATCCACTGAACTAAGACAGAACAGCACTACTCTGCAATTTCAGTTTTCTATCTTTCATCTCTTCATCACCACATGTTCGCCCACTTGGTCAGATAATTAAAAGGGAGATCAATAGACAGATAAATGGCCTGAACCGCAAACAAAACAAACACAAAAGTCAGCACAAAAAGCAGTGGATTTTATTATAAACAGAAGGCTGAAAGCAATTTTTCTGTCTCCATCTTCCCTGTGGATAACCTTTTCAATGTCCACTGAAAATAATGCTGTAAACTAACATCTCATTGAATGAAAAGCCTCACTGAATGAAATCTCATCGAATGGTGACAGTGGTGAAAGATGTGCTTTTACTACAATGACTACAGTACAGTGAAATCCAGGCAAGGTCATTTATTTTGCTTTCATCATTGCTGCACTGAAAACAAAACCATAACTGTCTGCCCTACAGTATGAAAACATACTCAGATATCGACTGCAGACTCCGCCATCTTGGGATGGAGTGTGACATTGAATGGTGGTTGCATGTGCCCTGTGATGGACCGGCAGCGTGTCCGTGGTGAATTCCCTGCCTTCTCCCTGTGCTGGATATAGGCACCAGCAAACCCCTGTGACACCATTAAGGCACAAAAATAAGATAATAGATGGATGAACTAAAAGGAAAAAAACAGTACAAAGCTGCTGGTGTTCACTGGTTTTCAGGGAGCGTTTTCACTCCACAGGGGGATAGCTGATTGAAAAACTGTCTCTCAGTGTCCAGAGATGTGCAGTGGACCCATCTGCTTTGCCACCTAACCCCTGAAAGTATCCAAGAGTTACGCAGGTACACTATTTTTAGGCCTTATTGGCTCTGACTTAGCTGGTGCGTGGGTTTGGTTGTGCCATGACATCTGGGGTCAGGTGGGGAGGTGGTTTCAGTCAATCCCACTGGAGCCAATTACACACAAGATGTATGCACTCGGCCTCACAGTGAGTGCGTATCCATTGTGCGACATATGCCAATAACTGTGACTGTCCTTCAACTGAAGAACCTCGGTTCAAACTCCTGTGAATTTAAGTGAGGCAGCCTCTATTATACTTTAACCAGGGATGAGCTGGAGCTACCTCTTCAGAAAAAGTACACTCGGGCGTAACAAAGTAATATATATAATATGTAATATATAAACACTAAATATATATAATATAATCATAAGCTTGGCATATACGTATTAACTTTAAATAGAACATTTACTGGTTCTTTTCTTTTCTGCTATTTTGTGTCTCTTTCCCTCTACCTTGCTGAGATGATCCATGAGACTATTAATACCGCACCAGCAGCAGGCTAACTTAGCTTAGCAGGACCGAAGGCAGGGAGGTAAACAGCTAGCCTGGCCGTGTCCCATGACAGCTAAATCTGCCCTGCAGCAGCCCTAAAGCTGACTCATTAACACATTTATATCTCATTTATTTAATCCGTACAAAAACCAATTTGCTAAATTGATGCTAGTCCTCGGGTTGCCTGGCAACTAGTCCCGCCACATGATGAATGGTGGTTTTTAACACACATTTTTGCTACCAAGATATCAAGCACACTTGAAAGCTGTACA
Organism: Karalla daura; assembly: GCA_029224185.1. NCBI lineage: Eukaryota > Metazoa > Chordata > Actinopteri > Chaetodontiformes > Leiognathidae > Karalla > Karalla daura. Next base: position 4,272,569 of record CM055206.1, read on the forward strand.
TTGCTAACTGTAAAGAAACTCAACACCTGAAGTTCCTGTTTCCTTCAGATGCAGTCCTAAAACTGCACGAACAATTTAGCGGTGTGCTAGCTGCCAGCTAGCAGCCAGCAGCAGCTCAGGATGAAACTTTTAATCATTCTGTTTTACAGACAAAATACTAGATGGGAGTAAATGTCACTTTAAGGGACATTACATGCATGTAATACATTATGCAATATATGTGTGATAGATATAGCATCTACGTAGTGTCTGCTAGTGTGTTAGCACTACTACATAAATATTTTTACTCGTAGACCTCAGATTTTCTTTCTTAAATCAAAGCAGATGCGAAGATTTCCATCAAGTGCAAACATTTCAAACAGTGATGTGGCATTTATAGTGATTTTCATGATGCCAGGCATCTATGCAACACATTTTTCAGCACCAGGCTCTCAGCACCAGAGGCACCGAGTGCTTTCCAAGACAACTTCACCTAACTGACAAAGCGAATCAAGAGCTGCTGCTGCTGGAGCTGAAAGCAACAGAGGCAAAGAGGAGGGGGAGGAGGAGGAGGAGGAGGAGGAGGGATGGAGAACAGGTAGGGAGTGGAGGTAGATATAAGACAAGAGTGGACAGAAAAGGAGAGAGTGACATAAAAGACAGACAGAGGGAGAGATCCTGCGATGTAGATGGAGACAAAGATTGGCGGTGAGAAAGGGAGGCAGAGGTAGCGTAGTAAAGTGAATTAGCTGCGGTGGATAAGAAGCTCTGCACTGACTGCCAACTCTGCTAATCCCTCTCACATCTGGCTCCTGTATGTGCGGGCAAGCATGGCTGGATCTGTGTGTGCATGCGTGTGTGTGTGTGTGCGTGTGCAGAAGCCTGCATATCTGTATGAGCTCAGCTTATTTGTCCACGTACGTACCCGTATATTCAGAGTGGGTGTGTGTTTGTGAAGGTGTGTGCGTGTGTGTGTGTGTGTCGAAGAGGTGGGATGTGAGTCTACTTTCAGTTTGCTTCTGTAGGAGGATAACCTCGTATCTCCTGTACACCTCAATCTCGTCTCCTTTGGGTGAAACGACTTTATCTCAGGTCAGTCAGAGCCCTTATGGAATGATTTCACAAGAGATGCCTTATATACTTACATACTATGCACGTTCAGACAATTCTTGAAATCAGAAGAATTGAGGAAATGTTCTTAACTGGTAGCTGGAGAGAGAGGACACAGTTTCAGAAGAAAAAAGTTATGAATAAGAAACACGGAGGTTGGAAAAGGAAAAAAACCTTAAAAGTCAATAAATATTTGATGTGAGAAGGACGAAAGCTGCATGCGCTCTGATGTTAGAATGATACGGAGCGAGAGATACCGAGCGGGGAGGCTTGCGAGCGATTTTGTGCTGCGTTCATTGTCAACTTCTGGAAAATTATTCCAAAAAAAAAACACGAAGGCTGTTCCGCGGGAGGGAAAGGAAGAATCGTGTCGAGTTTTGTCTCTCTCTCAAGAGATTCAGTGTATGGGTTCCGACAGATGTCGGATGGCGCGCGCGAGAGTGCGAGAGCGGAGCGCCTTGAATGTGACGCCGGCGTGCGCGGGTCACAAAGTGCAAATCAAAGCGGCGCTCTGGCAAAGTCACAGATAAGAGCATTGGAGTCGGGCTCTTCACACGGGATGAATAGGACGACGGCTGCCAGGATTTTCCATAGTGAAGGTCAGCAGTCTTTGTGACGCTGGTTTCAAATTAAAAGCATCAGGGATATTGTACCTTCCTCCGTCGGTCAAGTATCACATTTTTCAGTGTTTGTACGTTTTTTTCTTGCTCAGTCGAGGCTTCACATCTCTATGCCGTCCACTTATATTTCAATTAAAGCCTGCTTTTGAATGGAAAGCATCATTTCTGTACTTACTACTTTAAAGTTGATTTCTGCTTTATGATATGTATTTCGCATAAGCTGCCGGCTTGGAGGGGCTATGTTATGGAAGGAGTCTAGCAGAGAATGAGCTCTCTGGGCCTCTGAGCCCTCAACTTGGCCGGCACATTATAATAAATCCACTTTGGTCAGCCGGCGCTGTCATAAATATTAACGAGTTATGGGCAGTCCTACAAGTCTATCAGCGCTGTAGCCGCTCATTCATCACACCAACTCATCTGCAAATCCATCCCTGGCAAGACTCCGCTTTATCTGGGCTCACCAGTCCACATCTCCACCAGCTCCGGCAGCCCAACCTCCTCCCCCTCCCCCTCCCACCCCCCGGCTCCAGCCTCACATCCCCATTGTCTGTAACCCACTCCACCGTGTGGCTGCCAGGGAGATCCAAATCCCTAAAATTGATCTTTTCATCCCAGCCATATCCTTTAAAAAATAGGCCTGTCAAAAAAAAAAAAACCTGCTCTTTGGCTCCCGCACCTGCTGCTTTTCTTACACAACCAGATGCTTTTCTGTCTCTACATCAGGAGCTGTGACAGTCGCCTACACCCTTTACTGTACACTCAGCTGCATAGTAGCGGAATGCAACTGTGCGCATTTACATATTTCAGATCATTTCAGTTCAGCTTCATTATCCCAACACACTTTGCATTAGAGATGCAATGTCCCAAATTCTTTATTAAACATAAATTAGCGAACAGAGCCCAACAAATCCAACATATGAGAAAGCAGTTGGGGACAACAATGAAAGAAAAACCTGACAGGAGCCTCAGGTAGTACCACGCTTAGGGATGGCAGCCGCCTGCCTCAACCAATCGGCTTGGAGGAAGAGGAAGAGCGAGAGCATATCTGTGTATATACATCCGTATATCGCAATACTTTCTGTACACGCTCACACTTTATTTATGACCTTGCTCTTTTTTCACCTCGCACCAAAACAAATTCCTCATAGCATAAAGTATAAAATATAGAAAGAATAAAGTCTAAAAATCTGGGTCTGCACTGCAGTCAGAGGCAAAAAAGAAACAAACCCTTTTATTTTCATGCCGGTTTGGTCATTTCTGACAGATGTGTCTGGGTTTAATTCAGTCTCATGCTGAAGAAGGACTCATCTCACAATCAAGTGAATGGTCCGAGTGAGTGGGCCTCAAGTGGAGGAGCGCTCAGTGTTTTATACAGACAGCAGCAAGGTCAGGGGAAGATATCAAAGACAGTGGTTTACGCGTGCATGTTGCAACTGGACTCGAGGCAACACAGGACACAGATGTTGTATTGGTTACAGATATGATTGTTATCACGGATCACAGGTAAACTATAAGATTGATAAATCGAAGAAGCAAGGGGTCAGGGATGGATATGTTGGTTTTTGAAAAGTAGTAAAAAGTTCACAATAATATATATTTAATAATATATATTTATTTAAGTTTTGCTCATGCTTAACTGCCAGCTTTAGATCAGCAGCTACCTTATATATTGAGATTTTGCAAACTTTTCAAACTGCGCAAAACCACTGAAGTAGATGGGAGAAATTCAGTTCAAAGACAAAACTGAAAACGCTTTGATGATTGTTGGCCATTTTTCATTCATAGATGGGAGCCATTGTGGGGATTAGAACATTTTGAGAAAAGAAAATGTTGAGAAATCTTGAGGCCTGCTGCAAAAAATGAAGTGATCATATTAAAAGATGTGTTTGTGTCCCGTCTGTGGTGTTGTGTATGTAGATTCCTTTCATTCGTCTGTCGTCTTACCCACTTTGTACATTCACAGAGTGTCTTGTGCCTATTCCAGGACAGGTCCCCAGTCCATTGCATATACCACATACTCACACATTTATTTACAACCAACAAAAACATTAATGTTTTTGGCACGCATGTAGAAAACCCTCACAGACAATGGGAGAACATGTAAACCCCACGTGTTCACCAAACCAGCCAGTTTGGATCCCATCTCTACTTTTCCCTCGTTGTGATTTGAACTCTGTCTCTGGCTTGACTGTCACTGTAAATAGGAATTCATGCCCAGCTAGCCTACAAGGTTAAACACACATAAATAATGAAATGATAGCGAGGCATCAGCGGTTACAGCATAATGAGGGCATTATGATAATTAAACGTCCCTAATAAGCCCGGGTCATATTTAATCTCTGTGAGCTGGAGGTCAGCAGATATGAAGGAAGCCTCAACACAGAGGCGACACTAATACTACAGACACAACTGTTTCCTGTATGGGAAAAAAATATGTATCAGTTTAACGTTGATATTTTATCAAGTGAATGAAGTTTCAATGAAGTAATGGACCCATTCTTCTGAGATTTTTTTGGATTTAATTTTCCTTCATGCCATTTGTAACATCAGCTGTTCTCTCCTGAAAGTCATTAATCAAGGTTTTAATTTCCTGGACTGTCGGTTCGTGCCTTAAAAGAGTTGGCAAGGCGATAGAAATCGTGTCGTCAGGCCGGGGGTATTCTGCTCTTTCAAAGCGATGACTGGAGAAGGCGCAAGATGTTAGTCAGAAATATCAGCTCCCAGGATACGGGCATTTGTGTTGGGTTTGGAGGTTTGGAGTCAAAACTATTTATTAGTGCAGATCTGGAAATGACGAATCTCAGGGAGAAAAGGGCAAAGGAATGAGTCACGTTGCTTTCCCTTGTCACACGCTGCAACCTACGTACGAACCCACAAAAGTAGGCAAACAGGCAAAGGTTCCAAATGAGAAAGCGCCGTGAACACAAACCGGTTGAAGTAGATCTGGCACAGAGAGATGGAGAAGACGAAGACAGAGACAAGTCACGTAGGCTGGACACTTAACAGGAAGTGGAGCTCAATTAAGAGCAAGAAGGAAACACAAATAACACCACAAATGATAAACAAACAAAGTATTTTACGTATCAGTTCTTGTGTGGCAGACAGCAGTAAATTGGTAACTTCCAGTAACTTTCAGTGATGCTGCCATATCTCGTTCACTGTTACTGCATTACCAAGAAGTGGAGAGGCCGGCCCACTCTAGCTTTCCCAGATCTATGCAGCGGCAGCTGTTGCGTCGACAGACAGATGATGATTAAAATTAATAT
>CM055206.1:4282543-4357543 GCA_029224185.1 Karalla daura
CAGTCGATCAATCATCTTCTGCCTCTTTTCAAACTTACCTCTGGTAAGTATGCCCCCCCCCCAGTTTTTCGTCACACCTTCGCAAATGTAAAATTAGTCCGCGCACACACCTGCGGCGGCTCAGAGCTACGTTTGCGTGACAGGTCTGAGCCGCCAGGCACAAAGAGCTGCAGGTCTTTGTGCTCCCATCGCGTCGGGACAAAAACCACACGCAGCCGGAGTCGCCTTTTCTTCTCCGACAGAAGCATCAGGTGCTGCCACGCCACCGGTCAAGCGCGGCGCTTTGCACACACGGCCTCAAGACGGGAAGAAAAAAAGGAAAAAAAAAGCTCAACATGACGCACCTGCTGTGTCACAGCGGTCTCAATAATAGGCTTTCTGCTGCCTCGCCTCCTGACCCATGAAGCACAGTGGTGGTCATGGAGAAATGGCCCCGGAGGAACCGAACGGTGAGCGCTAAAAGCACAGCTCTGACACTTGAATGACTGAAAGTCCCCCCTGTTGTAAAAGTGTATTTATGGAGGTGAGCCGTGTTCTGTGATGACAGCAGCAGCAGCTCTGTCCGTCTATATATCTATCTATCTACCTATTTATCTATCTGCCTGTTTGTCTGCCTGTCTCTCTATTTGGCAAGGTAGATCTGGCCATCATGCACAGAATAGAGAAGATCCTCTCTACATTTCAACTTCCTTCCTTACACTACCCTTACCTTCCTTGTTTCAGGCCTGGACACACTAAGCCAACAGTCGGATGTCAAGGCCATCAGCAGAGCCTTTTTCCACCGAAACAACATGTTGAATCACTCTGACTGACTGTCTGACAAGTGACTTACTTTCTGCTACACCCTGGAGTCAAGCACATTGTCCGAAATGAACCACTCTGGACCAATGTACGCTGGAGACGTGGAAGACTTTACTTGGTAGACTTTACCTCTGTTGCTCTACAACAACAGATGCGTTAGCGAGTTAGAATTAGCAAGTTAGCATTACGGTCTCACGGTCTCTTTTTTCCATGAAAAACACATTGTACCACCCCTTGTAGGTGTAGAGGAGTATTGCCTCTCAGGCATGAGCAGAATGACAGTGTGAGTGTGCCCTCACTTGTGTCCACCCCCCCACCCCCCCACCCCTAACCCGTACATCGCACCGGGGGGGACGCCATTTTTAGTGGTGTCTGGACGTGCAGTGAATGAGATGTAGGGCACTCAATGTACTCAATGTATCCCACAATATCCCACCTTGATTCGAAGTGTACATCTGATGGTCACTAGCTGGAGCCCTTTATTTCGTCATGCTCTGCAGTTGGACAGCGGGAAGGGAGTCTACAGTCTAGAGTCAGAATGTGAGTCACTACACTACTATTTTCTGTTTCTAGCTGCACACACGAAATATCAGCCATATCATAATCATTAGCCTACAGTGACAATTCCCTTGCTCAAGGGCACCTCTGCAGTGTATTTACAGCCAGCAGACAGTGTTCGTACATCCACCCGCCTCGCGTATTATCCTCTCAACAAAGGAGAGCCCGGCCAAGGCGTTGCTCTTTGTAACGAGAGCTTCTCCAGAGTAATGAAACTTGTCTGGAACAAAGAGAGCAGTTCTAATATCAAACTGTGTCCTATTACCATAATAACTGACCTTTCTATTGGCTGAGAAAGAGGAACGGGGTGGGGGGATGGGGGTGGGGGGTGGGGGGGGCACAGCCTCGACTCCGGCCTGATCCGAACCTATCGCCTTGATCACGACCTGGAATTAATTCCCGGCATAATGGAGTGCAGCAGGCGGGGGAGGAGGGGGCGGCGTGGGCGAGGTGCGGCTGCTGGAAGACACATCTTTGGCAGTGGGGGAAACACGCAAAACAAAAGGAGAGAGACAGGCAGGAGAGGCTGACGGGCGAGGAGGAGAGACATCAGGGTGTGAGGAGAAGTGAGGAGAGGGGAGGAACGAGATGTTTCAACAAAAGGTCTCTTGTTGAGAAACAGTCGCCGTACCTCGCTTTCTCCATTTCCCCCCTCATTATCCCTCCACAGGACGGAGTGGGGAGGTGGGGGGGGGTGGAGGGAGGCGAGTGACATTTTCATTTGTTCTTTTAAGGGCTCCTTATTATCACCTTTCAAGAGAAACCTGCTCTCTCTCTCTCTTTCTTTCTTACTCGCCTACAATAGATTGGATGGAAGTTTTTAGACTTTCTCTCTCTCCCTTCTGTCTGCACACTTACTTGTTCTCTCTCTTTCTCCCTCTCACGCTCTCTCTTTCTCTCTTGTTCTCTCTCACCATCCTGCAGTATAATTGCTTGGCTGATTAATTATAAGGGAATCAGTAAGAGTGAAAAGAGGAGTTGGCATTACAGCTTACAAAGAGGAAGGCACTCTGCACCTACACACACACACATGCACAAGTGCACGGACCCACACATGCTACTTACACTAACCTTAACCCAAGTCTCAATATTTAAATGAATTATTTTGCATTGTAACAGACATTTTGCCATACTACCAATGAAAAAGGAGAAGAAGAGGAAGAGGAGTTGGCATTACAGCTTTCAAAGAGAAAGGCATTCTGCACCTACACCCCGCACCCCCCCACACACACGCACCCACACATGCACACACGCACACACAAACACACACACACACACACACATATAAGCACACATATGCATATGGTTTCTGAACTGCAGCTTTTGGTTTGATTTGTAGCCAACACCTGCAGTCTGACCAGGAACATCTCCAGCCTGAAGCGGGTCGATGTAACGCTCAGCTGTATCTACATCCAAAACACACATGCATACACACACATACACACACACACATGCATGCACTCTCCTCTCTCCTTGGCCAAGGCACTGCACAGTTAAGCAGAATTACCCTAAAGCTGCTCCCCCAATTTCCACCAAACTAGGTGCCAAAAAAAAACTAAAAAAAAAAACCCTCAGATCCACAGAAAAACCACTTAACATCAAAAAAAGGTGTTGGAATTAATCAGATTTTTTTTAAAGGTGTTTTGAAGTCCTCCATGTCAGAACTTCAGGGAATGTGTGAAGTCACAGGGTCAGAAGGTAAAGTCAAAGAAAATATGCCCATCTTTGATACAGTTTATCAACAGGGCTGTAACATCTCCAAAAAAAAGGAATGCGAAATGTCATGCAAATTGGAGCTTCAATTCACCAGGATGTTCTGATTTTCCTGCATTGAAAAAAATGGTGATGTGGGGCGAGAGGCCCAGGGGAAATGATTTTGGACAGTTTCTTCCTCTTTTTACCATGAAAAATAAGAAGCTTCTTCATTGTATAACACTTTTGATTTTGTTTTATTCCATTCAACACTCGATTCTTTCACTGTTTCTGTCTTGATTCCTGCCAAAAACCCACAAGTGTTGTGACACCTGTAACAGGTGGCATGTATAACGTTCATTGACTTCCAGTCAGACTATTCTCAAAGCGCTCTCACTATTATATGTATCACTAGTAGCCTTGAGATCTTTTTTCCTGTTTCCCGAAGACTCTCCACATCTGCAGCTCAACTTCCTTGCAGAGGTTTAAATCCCCCGGATGGCACTGCAGAAAAACCTCCTCCGGGCTGCCAGAATGCGTTTTCCCCGGGCACGGACAGAAGGCCGAGACCCGGAGGAGAGGACGCGAGAGCAAATTTCGCCGGTTCATTGTGGACATTAACTCCGAGACTCTGCAGTCGGCTCGCTCATGAATATTCAGAGCCAGGTCCGGGCCAGTTGGCAGGTTGTCATGAGCCGTGCTCCATTTGCCAAGCCAGTCATCAAAACCAAAAGTTAATGATCGCAGCATTGCATTAGGAGTACTCAGCCTGTATGAGGTCTCATCCACATTCTCTCTTCTTCTTTTTTTCTAAACCAGACTTTTTCATCAGGACCTTCGTTCACTCTTCTCTTCGAGATGTTATTTCGGGACGTACGGCGCGAGACGTGACTGTCTTCAAGGTGCGGTTCGCAGGGGCGAGCGGATCCTGGTATGGACTGCAGACTCTTTCTCCTCTGCGTTGTTCATCTGCCCTGGCAGCAGATACAGTCGAACATGTTGAGACCAAGTTTTCTGACATTATAAACCTCCTGACAAAAAAAGAAACGTAAGCAGATGCTTCCGTGCGGTGAACTGGATGCGTTTGAGAGGGGGAGAAGAAAGGCCTACGTGGCTTGGCCGTGGATCTCAGAGCCTGGGATGACTGTGTGCCCCGCAGGGATGTTTTACCTCTCAGCCTCGCCTCACATGGATCCTTTCCAGAGGATTGATACCAGTCTTTCTTTCTTTTCTCCGTCTGTGTGTGTGAACAACCTGGATTCCGTGGAGCCCTGCGTCTACCCCCGGTCGATCTCGCTCCGTTCCAGTTTGCCGCTGTGCCCCAGAGTGGGCAGCTTCAACGGAGCGACGCTGGGCGGAGAACAAACGCGCCATGATTCAACAGTCGCCCTCTTCTGATGCTTCTGCTTTTCCCTCTCTTCCTCCCCTCCTTGCTCCTGTTTTGCTGCGGGTTGTTTCCCGGTTGTTTTAATGCAGAGCAATTATTATAATGTTATGTAAATGAGTGTGAGTGTGCGCTGGTATCTGGGTTTTAATTTGTGTTCAAATCCCTGAATGTACTTTGGTATCTGTCTGCATTAATGCATTTACCGCGCATGCGTTGCCAAATATTTAACGTGTATGCGTGTGTGTGTGTGTGTGTGTGTGTGTGTGTGTGTGTGTGTGTGTGTGTGTGTGTGTGTGAGTGTGTCCATGCACACGTATCCCTGATGCGATCTGATCAGACACCAATAAGAGCAAATCTCATCAACATCAAACTGCTTTAGCGCTAATCGGGTTACCCGGGAACCGGCCGGCCAATGGCAGCTACTAATGCCATTAAGTCGAGCCGTGATTGGATTGGGATCTCATTTCAACTTCCTGAAGGCTGCCAGCGTTTTAATCAATAAACACGGCGGTGGTGATGTCACAGGCCGTTAGTACGGCGAGGCGGTGATGTCACAGCTCGTTAAGATCGCGGAGATGGCGGAGGGGATACGCCGAGGCGTTCCGGCAGGATAAGCGAACGGTCCTCCCACACTCCTGAAAGAGGCGCGGGGCCGCGTGTGGGGATTGCGAAACGTTGGAAGCACAAGCGCAGCGCATCTCTCGGGATAATTACACGGTGCTGGCAAAAAGTGGAGGGAAAATGTACGAGTGGAAGGAGGAAGGAGGAGGAAAGAAAACAGGGTTCGGTCGAGGGCGGAGGAGAGACTGTGGCAGAAGAGAACAAAAAGCGAAATCTGCATGAGTCTCCGGGCTTTTTGATTCCGCTTCCTGAGTGAACAGAGATGAGAGGAATGAGGGACTGAACAACTGAGAGGACTGGAGTGCCCACGCTTTATCACAGGGTATCTTACGGATAACGTGTGCAGAGTGCAGTGGATGATGGTGGAAATTAGCTCGGGTCACGCCAGAGCAAGTGTAATATTGTTATTTAGCATTGAATACAAGGTAAGGGTGATAAGAACGCCAGAGCGCCAGAATCATCATCACGCCAGAGACAATAAAGTGAATATAAAAGGATGGGTATGCAAATCGATTTAAAGAAGAGCATCTGGGAAATGATGTAATACTAATGTAAAGATATGAATCTTACAGATAACGGGAGGTATATTGAGTAGAATGCACGTGAAGTGGTTCAAATGTAATATTGCACATTTCATTTAATTGGTAAATGTGATGGGAGCATCATCGGTTTTGCTGTAAAAACAAGCTGCTCCATCACGATGGTGACAACTCTGATTCACGTCCTGATGAATCTTCCAGTATCAATCAACAGTCTGTTACTCTGCGAGGAGCCGTTGGAGGTACGGAGCGGCTCCTCTTCCCCGGTGTTTCCAAGTGTCAATCAGCGTATTTCAAGCATTTATCCAGAAACAAGGATAGCTTCTTCGAGTCGTGCAACCCCCTGAAAGGTTTTTGACTTGGTTAAAAATGACGAGGGGCCACTTAAAGCGTGAAGTGACTGATCCATCGTGAGGACTGTTCTGTACACTTGGGTCTTTATTTTCACGTCATGGTGAAGTGATATATTCGCCAGGGCCAGATACTATGCTGTGTGTTTGATACAGGAAGATTTAAGTTTTGGATGTGCAGCGTTTATAAGTAAGTAAGTTAGTTAGGCTGAGGCTTCGAGTGGATGTTTAATCATTTTGCTTTTGGACCAAAAGAAGCGAACTAACCGAGCGACCGAAATAGAGGCCTGGATTGAAGGATGGAGCTGGGATTAGGGGAATCATCCATACCCAAAGTTTAAAGTGCCTCTCCCTCTGGAACACGTAGTTGAAGTAGTTTTACATTCATGTTTCAGCAGGAAAATTAATTACAGCAACATTCACACGACTTCGTCTCTCCAATTAGTTCATTAATTCTGCCCTGTGAAATTAGCCGCTGAGACTGAAATAATCCTCCTTGCAGAGTTTCACTCACTCTGCCATTTTGTGCTTCCAAATAAAATGAACACAACGCTGTGTGTGTGTGCGTGTGTGTGTGTGTGTCTATGTGTGTGTGTGTGTGTGTGTGTGTGTGTGTGCGTCGGGGCTCAAAATGGCCACCTTTTCAGACTCTCTTACTGAACCTGTGACATTAAGTTAAAACAAAGCACTCTGGACAGTTTAATCCATTTAACCTGGCCACTCCTGTTGCGGTCACTCCATTCGCCGCTTGATTCTCTCCGATCGTCTCAATTTGGAGGCGTGACCGTGCTCCTGTCTCCCTCTCTCGCTCCGTCTGTCGCTCTCTCCCTCCCTCCTCCTTCCGTCCTCCCCCCTCCTCCCCTCCTCTTCTGCCTCAGATCGATGGCGAGGGCGAAAAGCTAATGACCCATCTCAGCAACCAATTCACTCAGCTCTGCCACACTCAGTACCTGTCGAAACCCATGAGAGGAGAGGAGAGGAGAGGAAAGGAGGAGAGAGGAAGGAAAGGAAAACCTCCACCCTCTACATTTTGGTCTGAACGCTCCGACTGCTCCTCTCATGCCTGTGCTCCTCTTCGCACGACTGATGAAACGCGCTTATGAGTTTTAACCAAAGACTCTGACTGAAGCTCCTCAGTTGTTTTGTCTGAAAAGCTTTTAGGGGGCGAGAAGAGGCAGAAGTCTCTCCAGTGCCCTCACAAGAACCGAGCAAAGAGATGACAAAAGAGAGATAATGAGATATAAAGTTGAGAGACAACCTCTCCCTTCCCTCTGGGGTCATGAAACATCTCATCAGAGCTTATTACCGCCAACACAAAGACTCTGTGCGTTTGACTGTCGAACAGTTGCAAAAACATGTCAGTGGATTTTTATGAAATTCGGTGGAAACGTGTAGCAAGGGATATGGAGGCGCCCCATAAAGGTTGGAGCTGATTTGACAAAAGGAAGATCTGGAGGCAGAGATTCTTTGTCAGCCGATTTCCAGGCATGCAAATGCCCTAATTCCCTTGAATTCTGGCATTATAATGTTTCTGTACCATGGCTCCTGCAGTTTTGCGTTACATGTTCTTGCACAATGACAAGAAGGGCTCTCTATTCTATTCTACTCTATTCTATCATACCATATGCGAATCAGTTCTATGGATGGAAACTGGACCATGAACTTTCCAGGTTGATTGTCAATTGCATGCTGGGAGTGTGTATTTCAGAAAAAAAAACAGGTTTTAGATTGGAATGTCTCATATCTTTTCACACTTTTTAATCCTGTCAGCTCCTTGCCTCACAGTTTGAGAGGTGAACTATGCTTCCAGTTGCCGAAATTTATGAGAGCTCTTAATTTGAAGGAGCTTCATTCATTCTGTACCGTCAGCGTCTCCGACTGTGTATCGATTTGGAAACATTCAGATTTTATCTTTCTGTATTCTCATGGTGTCACAAAGGGCTTTTTTTTTCTTCTCTCTTTTTTTTTGCCCTGAATACACTGATGAAAAATTATCAGCGTTTTCATGCATAAATGGTTATTTTGTTCCAGTGAAAACAAAGTTTTCCCCGCCTCTCTGTCTCCTGGCCTCCCTCGCTCTTTATCCATCCATCTATCTCCCTCTGCCCTCCCTCCTCCCTTAAGTTCAGCTTCAATGCCTATCACATCTAAATTCATTAGTGCCCCGAGAGACGCGCGCGTGTGCGTGTTTGTGTGTGTGTGTGTGTGAGTGCGCGCGCAGGCATCATCAGTGCTAAATGATTATAAAGCATAGTTATTAAAAACTGCCATAATTACCACGCCTGTAGCAAAAACACTCCGATACGAATTTACCTCCTCTCCTCTCCACGGGCAAAGACACGCACACACCAACACTCAGTTACTCCTAGTGTACATGTAAGCACACACATTAGCTGTGGAAAAGCAATGGAGCTCTCTCTCACTCACACTCACACACATACACAACCATGTATACACACACACACACACACAAATACACATGCACACCCGCACACACCTCCTCTGGCAAGAGCAAACTCTTACCCAGTCTCCAAAGCTTGATGCAATTTTTCATGTTCCCTGTCCTCCCTGGCCTGCTGTGAATGTCAATTATAAATCTTGTGACCCAGGGTTTTTGGAGACTCACCCGTTCTTTATATTCCGCCGGATCCACCGGGAGACGAGACATCTCCTCTAACAACGGCGGTGACGTCTCAACATCTGCTCCGGCATCGCCACTAATATAGCAGCGGCTGAATCTCCGAAATCATTAATGTCACAAACCGGGGAAGACTGTACCTGTCGGGTGAAGAAAAAAAAGATGTGACGGTGGCGGTATCGTGAAGTCAATCCAAAGACTAATGAGCAGGTTTTGCTCAGTTAGGTGCTGAAAGACATAAAAAGGTCAAACCTCTGCTGAACTTTACATAGACCTCATGTGTACGAGGAGCTTGGCGCAGCACCTCCAGCATTACCTCTTGTCTCATATTCAGGACTGCAGGGCCCATTTTCAATGATTATCAAAAGAAAATTGAATCAATTTATCATAATCATTTTAACGTCAGACTCCTTGGCTCATTTTCCACAGATTATAAAATGGTATAAAGTGTGGAGGTGGTGTGTCCCTTCACTCTTTTACTCTCTTCACATCATCTGCTGTAAGTGCGGATTCCCTCTCTTACCATGATTGTTTGATTGATATTTGTTCATAGAAAACATATTTTACCAACTTTGCGCTGACATTGATCCATTCCTTTCCATTTTACTCCCCAAAAAAGGCACAGTTGCTTTTTTATCTACTACACTGAGGGAGCAGTCGCAAATCTTCACTGCATTTGTGACATTATTGCTTGTGAGTAAACATCGGGTGTTTCACATTCATACATTCCCAATAAACGGGACCACCAGACCTGGCCCATGACAATGAAACTATCCGAAACAGACAAGAAAAAAAAACGGACTTCAAAAGACGAGTGTGGAGCAGACCCGATGACCTGATGAATCACATCCTCTGTTCAAAGTAACAGCACACAACTAAAACCAGTCCAGGCAGATTCTCCCCTGTCCTGAATCTGGTTCTGTTTGAGGTCCCTGCCTGAGAAAAAGGAAGTTTTTTTTGTTTTTTTCTCATTTGTCTCCAAGCACTTGATCATGCTGGATTTATTTGGATTCTCTGTGGGTAAAGGGTTTTTAGATACAGTTTAGATAAGGTTCAACTGACATTGTACATAGCACGGCTACTTAGGCAATGGAACGCTAACGCTGTCTAACCAGTCTAACCAGAAGTGCCCAAAGCACAATGTGAAGATAAAGAGATAGACACTTAAAAGAGCACACATGCATACAAAAACTATTAAAAAAAGGTAATGGAACATAGACTTCAGTGTATGTACATGAAGATTTCAACATGATTAGAGTTGTGTATTGTATGGACCTGACATGGGTGCGGTATGATTTGAAAGGAGGTACGGACAGTAGAAATGCACGTGTCATTTACAAACATTTGACATCGCTGCAAAAACGAGACAAAGCAGGAGCCACTCAGACAGGTCGCTCTCGCCGGGTTTCCCCTGTGTTCCTGCTTCAAAACGCTCCACTGGCAGAGAGGAAGCTGCTCCGGGCCAACTAGGACCAGCCTCTCTCTCGAGGAGCCGCGGGCCACGTTCAAGCCGCAGTTGGCTCAGCCTGTCGGGACCCAAGGGCTCTCTCGGAGTCGAGTGGACGAGTGCGAGGCACCCGGGCTAAAAAGGCGGAGCGGGTCCGCGTGGAGTTCCAGCGATGGGCCGATGCTTCTGAAATATCACTGTTTTGGAATGAGTGACAAAAAAACAAAACAAAAACACAGACCTCCGTTCTCCTCTGGTTCGCTCTGTCTCATGGATGCTCAGTGTTTTGGTTTGTCTGCTTTGAAACGTGTACAGCACACACACACACACACACACACACACACACACACACACACACACACGCACGTACACACTCCACTCCCACCATCCACCTGTCGTCACCAGCTGGCAGATACACCTGGTTCACCAGCAGTGGCCAAAAAAAAGGGAAAAAAGGGGGGGACGTTACCATAGCAACCATATGGTGTTGGCCTGGCATGGTGGGCATTGTCATGGTAACAGCTGAACAGACACGTGGGTAGTGCCAGCCAGCCAGGCCAAGCTGGACCGGGAACACACACACACGCACACACACACGCACACACACACACACACACACACACACACACACACACACACACACACATACACAAACACACACACAGAGACGTATCCATCCATCGCTTCAGAGGACATTACACCCACTTATACTACCTACCTGTAGACCCACATTGGCATAAAATTAACAGTTTTATTCTTTTTGGTCCTTGTTAGGGCTCTATTTGCATAGGAGTGATCTAAAAGAAAAACAGGGGTGTTCAAATAAATGGAACAAATTATGCATTTTGGGTAGGAAAGCATAATGAGGAATGAACAAGATTTAAGTCCTGTTTGTTGTGTTCTATTTCTCAAACAAGAGTTTTCTCTTGTTTGAAGAATAAAACACAACTGACAGTGTGAAGGAATATTAACTCATTATTCGAACTATAATCGTATGCATGAGCATACAGCATACATAGGGTGAAGGCAGGGAAGACAACGTGAATAGGTGTCCAGTGCGTCTCAAGGTATACACACAGACCTTTCAATGTCACACATGTCAACTTTTATGCACGTTCTATGGCTATGGAAGGAGACCTGGAAGAAAGCCTCACACACAACATGCAAACTCCTCACAGACGTGGTTGTGACGGGGACATTTTGATGTTTTTGGATTACGAGATTTGGGGTAGGACATTCAGTGTCAGCTCCCCCATCACCATCTCCTATTGTTTTCCATCAGACCACTTTATATCTCCTGCATTCGCCGCTCTTTACACCCATGACGGTGTTAACCTGGATATAGCCGTCCTTGGCAAAAAAGCGAAACACAACAAATGCGCTTTCAGATTATCACTTTAAATCAGGTCTGCAGCTCTCGGCAGGGCCGCCGTAGAGCCAACTGAGCCTGCCTGGCCTGGATCCGTGAGCGATGTGAGAGAGGATGGAAACAGTTGAAGTGCGGACTAACCCGCCCCCCTCATGGCTCAGCGGACAGGCTGCGGAGATGGGGAACAATTTGTGTGAAGTGGCCAAATCATTAAACGCCGTAATTAAGAAATTAGAACATTTTGCGCAGCGACACAACAACAACAACAACCAGCACACGGCACAGATACGGGGGGGGGGGGGGGCGAAAAAGGGGAGCAGGAAATTGTGAGAGAAAGTTGAACTCCTGCATGTCCAAACAACAAAGGCTTTGCGCTCTGGGTTCAATTTAAGATTGGCCACGTTTTGTCACGCACGCACAGACGTTTGGCATCAAGGCAAAACTGAAAACTGGAGGAAAACCTGGTCCAAAAATAAAATTCAGATGCTTCCTCCAAGGCCTTGACTTTGTAGAGAGGTGCTACTGGCAAAACGGCCTCATCTCCAGTTCATCTTTTCAGGTTTTTAATTTGGGGCTTGGGGTTAAAAAAAAAAACAAAAAGAAAAGAGTGACTGTAACTGCACGTGGAGAGAGTTTCACCCGACTGGGGCGAATTTATTCATCTGCAGATTTTGATGGAAATTGTTCTGCTGTCATGAAGAGCGGCAAAGTCTAAGGAATCCAAGAGCAGCAATGACGATCGCACAAATTAATTACCTCCCTCCTCGATAAAAGCACCTGCTTTTCTAGGTGGTTTTGTTATTTAAAATCAAACACCCGGAGACATCCTTGAGTGTGTAGATGGCATTAGATAGATAGACAGCATTAGTGTCAGAGTAGCATTGATCAGCTTGTCAGGGTGTGGTTCGGTCTCAGTTATACACACATGTACAAACGTGGTAATTTTCCCTAGTTTTCCTGTCATGATGAGCATTACTTTGGTGGTTCTTTTTTGGTGGCCACTTCAGCTTTTAGCCGACCAATATGAATATTTAGAAACAATACAAATGCTTGTATGCCACTTCAAAGGAAACTTCTTTTTTACAAAGGTGAAAGTTCTGGGCACAATGGGGATTCAGTGGTTAGTGGTTCATCATCTTATGAAACCGCTGAACTAGGGTTCAGTGGTTTCATAAGATGATTGTCCTCTCACAAATGATCATATTATCATAATCATAATCTAGATTTGTTTATTCACGGGTGATAACTAGACACATTTCTTATCACGAGAAAGCAAGCCTTGTTAGGTCGAGATAAGAACAAGGTTAACCTGTGAAAAAACAAAATCAAATAGCGGAACAGCTGTCGATTGTATGGTAGATTCGTGCAACCATTGTTTGTGTCATTCGACTCTCCTTGAGCCCGACCGTCCCATCAGGCTTCCCTCAGACACGATAGCTCCAGCGTTGAGGGAGGAGCAGAAAAACTGGCTCCGAGCAAAAGTGTGCGCCGGTAGAAAGTGTTCAAAGTATGCGTAAGTACATATTTGTGCGTGAGGGTGTTTACACGCTCCACAGCAGGTTGCATACCTGGATTACGCACGAGAGAGTTAACATGCAGAGAAACTTTCTCTCCGCGTCTGCCTCCTTTCAAATAGGAACACGCGTACACACATGTAAATACACCACCGCTTCACAGCCGTAAGTGACCTTGAGAGTGAACATGAACATGCATATCTCTTGCACAGAGAACCAGATGGTTTGATGTGTGCATGTGCAAATTTGTGTGTGTGTGCGTGTGCGTGAACATGGAGCTCTGCCAGCTGTCTACAAAACGAAACCCTTCCTATCTGCGCTCTCAAAATCCACATGTAGAATATTCTACTGATGGGAAGAGTCAGAGGAACACCACTTGGGATCGACGGAATAAATAATGAACGTTGCTACTTTTTTACCAGAACTACAGACTTTAACAGTTGGACCTGAGTCAGATGCAGGTCACAAAAATCACAACTCCACATGTGACTTTGGATTTGACTCGCATGAGACTCGAAATCTAAACCAACAACTGAGTCTTAATGATCAAACGTAACAATAACAAATAGCAAAAAAAAAAAAGAAAAGAAAAAGCCAAAAACAGCAGTGCCGGAAGCAAACAGCTCGTTCGCTCGCATGTGGGATTTGTCGGTTTATTCATGGATTTGTTTATTCATGTTTGATAGAGTTTAGTGCAGACCAGTTCTAATGCAGTGTCTTGAGATGACACCGTTATGAATCTCCACTTTAAATGCAAATGAATCAGAAGATCATGTATAAACACACAACTTGACTCCACCATCCACAGTCTTATCTGCTTTGTGCCTTAACGGTACTGAATAGGGTGAGGGCAGGGCATCGGTCCATCAGAGGGTACACACCCCATTCACTCTCACGTCCAGGGGCAATTTAGAGTAGACCTGGACTGGGATTTAATATTCAGACTGGGATTAAATCGGAGCAACTGGAGAAAAACTCCTCAGGAAGCACCCTGGTTCAAGTGGGATCCAAGCCAAGGAGAGGAGCTTCCCGCTGTGAAGCGGCACTGCCATCCTCCATCCGCACACCTCCATATTTGTGTATTAATATAATATTATTAATATCATTCGAATGCCTCCAGCGTTTCACCCGCTAAAGAGACAGGTTCTTCCCTGAGGAGATGGTACAATAATGGAATTATTAATTATTTCCAGTTTAATTTCCAATTTCTCAAATCTATTTGTGGCTCCACGGCCATGTCACGTTGCGGTTACATTTTCTGTTTATTTAATCTGTAATGAAAGATGTCTTTCCCTTTGTGGCCACACTTTTCTCTTCTTTACTTAACTGTGTTTTGCTTCCTCAGTATATCCTGTATGTCCTGCATTAATATTTGCTACATCAAGGGCGTTCTTTTTTTTTTATTTGCACAAGCTTTATCTTTTTTTCTTCTCCCGATCTCAGAATTGGTTTTTCTGCCGTTTTGACAGCAGTTGTCAAAAAAGGGACGTCAAGTGTCAAATTACCTTCATTATAATTTAATTCTGAAACTTTGTTTTCTCTTTATATGGTGATTCAATCATTCAGAATTTTTTTTGCATTCAGAGGGCATCGTATTCATCATAAAAGAGTGAAGGTTGCACCTTTAAAAAAGAAAAATCAAATTGGGCTCTTATTCATGGGTTGAATGGGTTGAAGCCAAAATCAAAAGAACTGACCTCGAGTCCGTCTTGGCTCGCCTCCTTTCCTCTCTTGTTCGGTTCCTTCATAAAAGCGAAAATGAGAGACAATGCCACTCAGACTTTCATCAGATGTTGATGAACATCTGCGTGCAGCCTTTAAAATGTTTGGCTTTTCGTTTAATTAGACTAGTTCACTTCCGTGACTCACTGTGACCCTGTCACAGTCAAAGCCAAATTCCCCCCATGTCCGTGGCAAAAGAAATCCATTGCGTCTTCTGTTTGGATAAGAAAGCCTCTTGTTACAGTCGTCAGAGCCATTCCCATTGTTACAGTGACAATTCTCTCTGAGCCGGGGTTGAGAAAACACCTCAAAGTTCCTCTCTCTAACAGCACCTTAATAAATCACCGCCGGTGGACATAAAATCTGGGATTTTTGCAAAATGTTCCCCGCGTTCACGCTCTTGTGTGTGCGCGCGTGTTGCTAGATTGGTCTAAAAACACTGGGGCGTCCTCCGTCATCCATCATCGGCTAGCGATGGAACATGTGGGCTCTAAAATTGCACCGGGTTTGCTGGTGAAGCTGCAGCGAGTGCTGCGTGGGGCCGGAGTGCTGGAAATTGCCTGCACAGGAAGAAAGCATCTGCATCGGAGGTTGAGCGGGGTCAGCCGGTGGTTCCAAACAAAAAAAAAAGGAGAAAAAAAAAATCTATTTACGCCCGCTGTCCATTTCCAGCGCACACTAACTTACTCACACGGCACCTGTTGTTCCACGGAAATGACTACCTGTCGAGGTTTCTTCCCGCCAGGTATACTTTTTGTTTGATGTTAGGTGTGAGGAGAAGAAAAAAAACAAAAAAAACAACTGTGGTGGAGATTTGAGCATCTTCAAATTGCTGCGGAGGACAATTCACATTGTGGAAAAAAAAACAATGTTTGGTACTGCAGCAACTAAAAAGGAGAGGAAAAGTGGGAAGTGTGACCACATGAAAATTAAAAAGACAAAATCTACCTTTTAATTTCACAGCCTTGCTCATGATTTGGTGTTATAATGTCCCTAAGTTAAATATATTGAATGTCCTTGTTAGGGTCAAGTAACAGTTAGTGTGATTTTGTGCTCTCATAACAACATTAACAAGTTGTTTAGATTGTCAGCTAGTGAAAAAAGCTTTAGAATTCAAAAAGCTTACATAAAATGCTGGGTTTGTGAACAAATCAACCTTTAAAACTGTGATGGAAAACCAAATGGATCACACATGTCACAATAAGAAAAATGATGTGCTCAGGTCATGAACCCGTGCAGCTGTGGGTTTTCTCTTGGCACTGTTGGTGTTTAACAGAACAATCGCGCTATTTCAATGATAAACAGTCACAGAGCATGCCTAAGATGCTTCTGAGAGCTGGGAAACACACAGTAGATGACTTCACCTGAAGTGCAGATGTAGAAGCGGCCCGCACCAGTGCATACCAAAACATGGCGTGACCGAGTCGGAGAAAATAACCGCAAATAACCACCCCGAGAACCTGCAACTTCAGCAGACCTCAGTCTGAGGATGTGCTCCTGTCTGTAATGGCAGGTTACCAGCAGCCTGTGACAACAGCAAATCCGCGTCCTGGAGGAGAGCAGTGCAGCAGCAGCAGCAGCTGCAGAGTGATATCTGGTGGCAGTTTATTTGCGGGACGCTCACAATTCCAGGCTCATATTCACGGGCAGAACAGCGAGAATACACCTGCAATTACAAGGACAACGGCGTCCAGGCGTCGCTGCGAAGTCTGGGATGGGAGTTTAAGGTCTCCGCGGCAGCTTTGCCTTTGTGAATATCCCCGTCTGTTGCAACCCGAAACTTTGGGGGATTGTTTTTTCATTTCTCCCCACAGCTTTCATGAGGAAGAGGCGAAACTAAGAGAGACAAAACCCACGTAGAGGACAGACAAGCGCTTCCCCGCTTGTGCATCTCCATCTGTGACACGTATTTTTAGCTCAGCTGTGCGGCGGCAGAAATCAAAACATCTATTTTGTCTTTTTGGCAGGCCCGTCATGATGTCACCCCGCTTTGACACGCGTGCCTGTCACCACCGCTGGCAGACGGCGAAATGTGGGCAAATGACTAGTTTTCATATCTAACAGGGACACACAGACAGCCGAGCAAACACGAGCCAGTTCCAACATGAGATTCTTTATCGTCATTGCGCGCAATCGAGACTGGCTCCCTGAAATACATACATACGGAGGTATAAATAATGTACATTACAAAAAACACTTTCGCCCTACACGTAGGGATCCTCCTCAGGGATGTGTTAGAGGCATGTCCACCAAGGAGGAATCCCCAAGTAGACCCGGGACACACTGCAGGGATTATACCCCAAGGCCAAATTACGAAGGCCTGGGGATCCACTGGGAGGATTTGGTGGAAGTGGCTGAGGGGAAAAGTGTCTGGGATTCCCTCCTATAACTGCTGCCGCGTCTATATAATGCTGTGGAAGTGGACAAACAGTCAACATAGTGAGTTTCAGTTCCGTACAGTTATGGTTTTGGGCATGCCCACCACTTTTTGTCATTCACAATTTTGTCCCCACCACTTTTCTGTCACAGGCGTCATATGTGCTTGGGAGCCTGGGGCATATCCCCACTATCTTTTGTCACATTCGTTTCAAGTGTTTATTACGTAGTAACCAATCAAATTGATGAAGAGATAATGCCACCGTCACTCGAGGAGTGTACCAGCAGAAATTGGCGAGGTGCGTTCAGGTGCCATCGGGATAATCTGACGATTACAACAGTATTCGGAGCCTGTGTCTTCTGAAAACAACGGGATGAGAAGATGCTTTTAGGGGGGTAACTGTTGACTATGCCATGTTTTTTATGATTCTCTGCAGATGTGTGACACCAGGATCCAGTTGATTTGTTTTCATATCCAACAGGAACCGGTGCTAAAACATGTCCACTTGGATTTCAAAAGTCTGTATCTAGGAACCAGGTTGCAAATACAGTTTTGTGGCGGTGCATTTTTTGGTCTGAAAACAGGGATATAAAAGCTCTCCACCCAGAGTCATTTAAATTACCCTCTGACAGAAAGGTTTATGCAGAAATAACAGCTACGTTCACAGTCCAACGGTCATACATCTGGAACATGTCGGAGACCCAAGCCTTCTCTATAAATGGCCATGCGCTGTATGATAAAATGTGGGCTTTCAACTCGAAATACCAGGTTCCAGGGTCTGTTTTGTTTCACATCTCACCTACGTAGGATTCAAGGCTTTTCCATTGTGTTTGATGTTGTGCGCTTTAGCATTAGCAGGGGGTGCCTCTGTGGGTGGGAGTGGCTGAATGGTTTTAGGGGGCCCGGATCAGGACAGGGGTCCTGGGTTGTGCAAGGAATTTTAAATATTTTTGCGTCAGAAGTCTTTTTTTCGAGCTGTTGTCAGGGGGGGTTGTCAACCATGCTGCCCCAGTTTGTAATCAGGGCTAAATATCAATGTTTGAACCTGAAATATTCTGATTTGTGGTCTGGTTTTTGTAATTTGTACACAATGGAAACAAGTTGTGAGCACACAGATACATTGATATCCCATCAGGTTTTTGCATTCATATATTTTGAAATGTACTTCCAGCCTCCTGCATGTTAAAATGCCTTCTAAAACAATACAGTATAAGCCTGGTAAGATTACATTAAACTAATGCAATGATTCTCTGCAGGTACTTTTTGTCTGCTGTAGCTATAGAAAAGTAGGTACATCTCAGTAGTGAGAGATATCTCATATATCCCACTGATGCGTCAAAGCCATTCTTTTACGATCTAGCTTGTCTTGACAGATTCTGTCATTTGTAATAACATATTGATGTTGATATGTAAATATGCATGAGTAGGCTGATTAGAGACTCAAAGATGCTTACACGCCAGAGATGCATCGTCTGGACTTTAGTTCAATAGTCCAAGCTCACATCCGAGCTCTGGATTGGACCAAAGAGACCCCAAAAACATGGATCTTGGTCATGGAAGTGATGGGACTATTGAAAAATTGCCCCTAGGTGTCAGAATGGTGCATGCACGGAGATGAACTGGTGACTTGTCCAGGGTGCATTCCCTGTCTACACCCTAAAAGTACTCTCTATAAACTTCCTACACCTTATACGTGCCCCCCTGACCCCTGCGACATCGGGGGTATTATTGAAAACCCAAAAAATTCTGGGTCACACTATATTTATTCTGTTCTACTAACTTCCAACCTCCTTGAGTGTTTGTTCCGCACCAGTGACCGAAGCGAATTCCTTGTAGCTGTGTAAGTAAGTTCTATAACCATCTAGTAGTAAATCTGATTCTGAGCTGTTACGGACGTACACTCAGAAAAGTACACAGAGTGAAACGTGACATTGAATAAATGCATACAAAATGTGTACAAAAATGTTGAACCACAGAACAATAATTCGGCACATATATAGCACGCGTATAGCATCGTCGCAGTACGAGCCATAGTACATGAAATGTATGATAATGAATTGTGATGCAATTCATATCGTAAAATACATTAAGTTGTGTGAGACTAATATAATTCTAAAAAAAAAAAGTTACGGCAAATTACAAGGGACAGAAGTTGTCGTTCCGCTTTTTTTTTATCACTGGCGCGCGCATTTTTGTTTTTTCATTTTATTTCAATTAACTCCGGCCTCGTGACGTCACGCACCCTCACCGCCGCGCGCCCTCCCTCCCTCTCTCCCCCCCCCCCCCCCCCTCTCTCTCTCTCTCGCTCTCTCTCTCTCTCACACACACACACTTCTCTCGCTCGGTCTAACCAAAGTGTGGCGGCGTCCGCAGCTCGGGGAGCCCTGAAGAGCGTCAGACACGCGGAGACATGGAGCGACGGAACGCGCGGCCACAGGAGGAATAATCCCCAATCTCCCCGGTTGAAAAGACACCCGAGACGACTGAGGACACCGGGTCGGGGGGGAGAGAGAGAGAAGACGGGAGAGGATAGGAGAGGTGGAAAGGTCGAAGGAGGACAGGAGGGGGGAAAAAAACTTTTGGGAGCCGCGGCGGAGAGACGCAGAAGGGGAGGAAAACTGTTCCAGACTATATATATATATATAAAAAAGGGAGAACCGACATGGATACCTTCGTGTCCGCCTGCCCGGGACTCCTGCTTCTGATCTCGGCCGCTGCTCTCGTCTCCGGCCAGATACCGACAGGTAGGAGAAGCTCTCACACAGCCCGAGGATTTAAAAAAAAAAGTTTGATCGTTATCGTCCCCCCCCTTCCTCCTTGTTGACCCCCGGACAGATGTTTTGGCTTTCGAAAAGTTGCTGGAAATGAGTTACTTTGGTGCTTTCATTCTGTAGGAGTGGGTTAAAAAAAGATGTATAAGGTGTGTGTGTGTGTGTGTGTGTGTGTGTTTTGAACTGAGCCGGGCAGGTCTGGTCTCTACTCGCACGGATGACTAACGCCGACTGTGTGTTTGTGCGGATTTCGATGACTAAGTTCCAGACAACAAAAGCGTAATTCAGTCACAGTGGCGTGCAAACAGGTTGCAAAAACGCCGATTCATTATCGTCATAGTGGCATTTTTTCTTTGAAAATTCTGCATCCAGCGTGTGTTGCGACAGTGGCGGAGCGGAGACGTCGCATCGTGCATCCTCGGCAGGGGAGGAAGAAAAAGTTACGACTTGCGCTAAACTCGCAACAAAATCGCCGCGAAATGACGCCTCCCGCTCTGCTTTCGCGTCCGGCGGCAACATTCTGACTTTCATGCACGCGTCGTTGCGACTCCGCTCGCACCTACGACACCCTATGCGCTCCGCGGCGCGTTCAGAGCAACGCGACTGTGTCTGTTTTTGCGGAGAGGGAGAGAGAGAGAGATCCGGGCTCCTGCTCCCAACTTTTATCCCCGCCGCATGCGCCGGCTGCGGGGGGAATGGCAGCCCGCACGCACGCCCGCGGATCGCACGCTCGACGGAGTGGCTATCGATCCTGCACCGTGCGATTTGACTCGGGAGGGGAGGCGGGTGAAAATGAAGTGAGACGCTCTCACTCTCGAGACCCGTTTGCGAGACGCCGAAAAAAGAACAAAAAATCTTTCAGAGCGGGTGATTTTTCTCTTGGACTTTGTCTCTCTCCCGGATCGGAAAGTACGTCTCCGGCTCCCGTTCCCGTCTCCCTCCGTTGCGCAGAAACACGGTGTGCGAGCGGAGAGATGAGGGGGGGGGGAAAGGTGCAGAAAAAAAGCGGAAAGTCTGTTGAAATTGAGCCGCAGTTCCGCGCGCGTGCGTCTTTGAAAACCCGCGTCTCGTGCACTTTTCGCCTCTTTGGGGGCGATTTAGTAGGAGAACGCAAACTCTTTTTTTAATTGATTGTTTTTACCTGTGTCCTCCGTCTGCAGGGGAAAGGGACAGCTAACCCCTCCACCCGAAAAAAAACCCCCTCCCCAGACCCCAACAGTTTGTCATAAAGCTCGATTTGAATACCATGCATGGTTTCAAAACCCAATTTTCTTGCCCCACTGTTCACGATTTGCATAGAAATTACGCATTAATTACCACTTCATCTGCGAACGTTTTTATTGCCCCCTTCATCTCCCTTCCCACCCCTCCTCCCCTCCCATCCCTAGTGGCCATTTGGCCCTCTGGGTAACAAACGTGTGGAATTTCTTTGAGGCCTCTTTGGGAATCTGAGTGCTGTTAATTTGCAAGTAAATACTAGAGGCTGAGACAGCGGGAGGTGGGCTATCATTAGTTTGGAGGAGAAAAAAAGGAGCTCATAGGGTGAAGGCAGGGAATACACCCTGGACAGAACACACACACACACACACACACACGCCACTCCCTCTCATGTTCACACCAAGGGGCAATTGAGAATCTCAAATTGACCTGAACATGCATGTTTTCGGACTGGAGTTGGAAACTGGAGAAAACCAGAGAGACCCTCTACCCAGGTCTGACCGGGATTTGTCTCTCTGGGACCTCTACCCGTATCGCCCACCGCGACGCGTCTTTCAGTCGTTCCTCACAAACAGTGTGCACAAGAAGACGCAACCGCAACCACGTGCACGGCCCCACGTCGACGCCCCACAACCCCTCCCCGTCCTATCCGTCTGTCACCTCACCGGGTGGTTGGAGGGGGGGCCTGATGGGGCTTGATTACAAATGTAAAACAGGTGTGATCTGAAGGGTTAATGGAAATTGGATTTTGAAAAGCCAGGTGCTCCGAGCTCTGAAGTCGCTTGTCAGTCACTCCTCAGATATATCACATTTCAACTGTGTCGTGTTTCTCTCTGCCACTGAGGCCCTTTTCCCGCTCCGTGCCTCTGCTGCATTACACCGAGGGTTCTATTCGATCGCTTGATTGCAGCGGCGTTTGTAGGGTTAATGGGCTGTAGCTCAGCGGAATCACACACAAGGACGGAGGACCGTCGGCGGCAGGGTTTTTAAAAACCGAACAAAGTCACTTTGAGTTTGCGCCGAGATGCGTCTCCTCTAAATCTGTCCCGTTTCCTTCTTTATTATCTCCGCGTTTCCCCATTTCGAGAGTCGAGCTGAATTTGTGTAAATCATCCTCTCGTTTGTCTCTCCTCCCTTGCGCCGGCTTTATTTTTTCGCCCGCCCAAAGTCGCGGTAACACACACAAACGCGCGCGTCTCTCTCACCCAGTCCGTAGCCGAGTTTTATGTTAATTTGACAACTTTCTAAATCTGCCTCCTCTCTGATCGGAGCCATGACACAGATTCCAGGCGTCTTTAATCTTAATGAAGTGAAATAATTGTTTTCCATTAGCGTCTCCAGACAAATTAGAAGGCCGCCGCCGCCGCCGCATCTGAGCTGCTGGTTTTAATTATAATTGCAAAATTATTTCAGTATTTTTGAACATTAGAACCCAAGTTGGTTTAATTATAATTACTTTTCAGCGCCGTTTGTGAGATGAAATGAAACGTGTGTGTGTGTGTGTGTGTGTGCGCGCGTTTTTTTTTTCCTGGAGAAAAGCGAGAGTGAGAGTGAGAATGAGGGAGGAGGAGGAGGAGGAGAGGAAGAAAAAACAAGAGCCATTGGTTTTTTTTGGCCGTGGGCATCTCCTCCACTCAAGAGACTGTGAAAACGGCAGGAGGGAGTGTGTGTGTGTGTGTGTGGGGGGGGGGGGGGTGTGTGTGTGTGTCGCTGTCACTTGAAGAGGGAGGGAGGGAGGGGGTACGGTGGCGCAAAGTTGAGCGCGATTCCCTCTCGTCGGGGCGCGCGTGAAACGCCGTCTCGCTCTGCCCGCCCGCCGCGTAAAATGGCGCCAAAAACCGAAGGCCGTTTTGTTTGGCGAGTCCGCTCCCGCCGTCCCTCAGATCCATCTCGACGTCTCCCCCCTCCCCGAATCGAACGGCGCGCCGCCTCCGGGCCGACCTGCTTCTAGGGATTTCAATTTCAGTGATGGTCTCTTTGAAAGCGCTGGCTCATTTCTTCCGGGGGATGAAGTCCGTGGGCACACAAGCGTGTGTGTAAAATGTAATTATTCTGTTGAGAGAATTCATTAGCTAATCCCTCATTAGGCCGTGTGCACGCGTGTGTGTGTGTGTGTGCGTGTGCGTGCGCGTGCGTGCGAATGAATTTGAGGGGTTTGTGTCGGAGGAGGGATTAGCGACACATAGCGACAGCTCAACCTTTTGGCCTCTCGCTGTTGTCGGAGAGTTCAGGGGCAGAGCGTGACATGCCTGGCACAGTTTGCCATCCAGGTCCGTGTGCACCGCGTGGAGCAGAAGTCGGAGGCGCTCCTAACGGGACGCCCCGTGAGAAAAGTTGCAATTATCACTCTTGTTCTGCTTTGGTCAAATTTGACCGCTGTTTTCGCAGTGTAATCTCATCGGAGTGTCTTGAAGTTTCCATGACAGTCATTGAACCTGGTGACTATAACGTATATTGTTGTGTACTTACTAGGTATGCTAGAATATCGCTATCTCATGAGTTTGTTTTACAATATGTAGTGATTGCGACCAATGCCATTCAATATTTGTGGCAAAAAAGACTTTGAGAAGTCTCAGTACAGTGAATAACTTCAAGTTATGAGGAAATGTAATCAGATTGCAATGAATACCTCATATCATGAACTTGACAATAATTATATCCCTCATTTCCAATTGTTTTATATTTAGGAGATCTTAACAAATCTGAATTATCTTTGCCCTCTTGGTGCAAAGCAACAGCACCATGTCAACATGTTCACCTTTTGATCAACTCAACTCTTCTAGACAAACAAAGTTTTCTATTTCCATTTGGTATTAATGGCCTGAAGACCTCAGTGACCGTAGGTCGCACGCAAGTTGTTCTTCTGAGAACATTATTTTGGTGTTATTATGACTTCTGCTGCTCATATGAAGCATACTGCACTGTTTATCAAGATTTCAACTATAAATGGTCCCAAAATGGTGTCCTCGTTGATGGTGGCCATACCTAGGCCATAAACACCAAATAGAAGTTCAAAACTTGTAGTATTTGGAAGAATTGGACTGGATAAAAAGATAAAGCACATAATATATGTATTAGTAAAGCTTTCCTAATGATGAATTGACCGTCTGAACATTTATTAAATGTCCATCAGCATTTGCTTATTTCTTATGCCCAAACTGAAAAAGCAATGGAGAAAGACAGTGCCAAACGCAATGACCGGGTTTAACCGTTAGATTCTGCCCTGATGGGCGGTAATCATCAGCTACAGAGCAGGAAGTGGACCAAGAAGGTGTTAATGTCCCGCTGGAGAAGAAGGAAGGCGACACGTCCAAAAACCACAAATCCCCAAATCCCTGAAATATCCCGTCCCTGATGAACGACTATATTAGTCCAGTATCATCAATCTCTGCTCTGCCCAGTTTGGCTCTGGTCACAGCTGTCGGTACAAGGGGGCCTTGAAACACCCCGCTGCCTCACACACACACACACACACACACACACACACACACGCGCGGACACTTACACACATGGTTGGCTAATGACAGATTAAGTAATCAACACTCTGCTGATTAATTACATTACAGTGCACGTACACACCCGCTCGCTCTCGCTCCCCGCTCATAGACACAGATGTGGGCACCAGTTGTGTAGCCTAGTGTGCAGTGATGATTATATATAATGGAGGAATAGCTGGCTCGTGTGTGTGTGTGTGTGTGTGTGTGCGAGAGAGAGAGAGAGAGAGAGAGAGAGGGAGAGAGAAGTTGGGAGAAGCGGCGGCAGGTGAAGACGGTCTTGGGATAGCGATTATTTTTAGGGTCATCGCCGGGTAACAGAGGGTAAAGGTCCAGGTCGGGCATCTGGTGGTCGGTGCAAACCAACAGATTGTCCTCGCGACCCAAACATTTGTGCATGCTCGTGATGCATGTCGCCTCCGGCGCTGCCACTTCGTTTGGCAGGAGAACATTAGCGGTACATTGAAGCCGGATGGATGGTCGAGGATCTGCATGTTTCAGTCCTTCTTCCGCAACTTCCACCAACAAGCCCTCAGCCGACTTGTCGCCGTTCCAGAACCTCTGGCAAGGACGTTTGTTCAAGATGTCCCTGAAGAGTCTCATTGGCCCGGGTCATCATTAGGGGTTTCTTCGGGGAATCTGAGGAATTTCTTATGAAGCCGACGTCCCATAGCTTCTATGTTAGCACCAGAGAATGTGTATAGATACCAACCATTCTAGGTTCTCTATGGGGAAAACACTAAACGGGGGTCTGTGAATGAAACTGAATGCTCTGCCCTTGTTATTTCCCTCCTTCCGAGAAGGTATTTCGTCCCTCCTGTGCATGTGACAGACACACCTGTGCATGCCGTCCAGTCTAACTTTTTCTTGTTATCTTCTCTCTGCCTTTGCCTCTTTTGGACCCAGCTCACATGGGGCGCGCTGAGAAGGGTGAGTTACAAGCAGCCTAAGCTTCATCCGTCCTCCTAGCCGTAGCCCCCGCCACCGTCATGTGTCGTAGTGTGGAGTGTATCGTCCCCATCAGTCCATCGTCCTCATCTATACCTGTCACCTGCTTCAGTGTGTGGCTCTCTGTTCCCAGTTGGGTGTTTTGTCATCTGACCTCTTCCTACTAACCATCCCATTTGAGTTCAGCGCTCATTCACCCTTTAAAACCAGTACGACTCCTCTTGCTTTATTGTGTGTTCACCTCGTTTGGCCGGTATTAAAGGTCACAATGTTCTGATGTTTTCTTAATATGCAACCTGTTTCTTTAGGGCTGTGACCTGGTCGATTCTTGTTGGAACTGTTTGATTCATTGTTCAGATCGTGTCTACACCTATTTCGCTCGCTGGAAATGATTTAAATAATGGGCTCCCACGCATCTTGGAAAACCTGTAACCAATTTTCCAGTCATGGAAATCATACGAAATGAGCCCACAGCTTACTCCATAATAATGTAT
The DNA here is from genome assembly GCA_029224185.1 of Karalla daura. Lineage (NCBI taxonomy): Eukaryota > Metazoa > Chordata > Actinopteri > Chaetodontiformes > Leiognathidae > Karalla > Karalla daura. The sequence goes on from CM055206.1 coordinate 4,308,484, forward strand.
TATTCATGGCCCACCAGCGCCATCAATAATACATTATTATGATTAAATGGGCTTAAAATGTGATTTCTCTTTTTCTGCTGGGTTTGCCATGGACAGGTATCCAGTCCATGGCATTGTTTCATAGAAAAGTTTGGGCCTCTCAGACTTCCGGGGATCAGACCTGAGAGCAGTCTAATTAAATGTATACATTGGAAAGCACATCCACAGAGGAACATGTTTTGGAACAGTCCTGGGAAATGATTGCCACAAAGGAATGGGGACGCTATACGAGCTTTGTTTTTTAGAGCTCCACTAGAGACAGGTAAGCGAAATGTAGACACGACAGCGTTGAGCAAACGAGGCAACAAAGCTGGGGTAGGATGTGGATCACACTGCAGCAGCTGGAAATGTCCCGGAAGATGATCAGACACGATCTGAAGTGGGCTAAAGCGTTTGTCGCGCTCCTGTGCTGGTTTGCTGTGCTGGTTTGCTGACTGGGCTGTCAGTAAATCTCTTTGCCATTTGTCACCCCCCCCTCCCCTCCCGCACCCTCCCCTCCCTACCCCTGTCTGTCTCTGTGTAGTCAGACAGCAGCTGTCTGCAGGCTTGAAGTTTCCAGGTGCTGTTTGTTTTCTGCGCCGACCCCGCTCTTTAATAAAGGACTTCTGAGCAACTTTGTTCCTGCGATAGCTGAACACGCCTCCTCTCCACTGGGAAAACGTCCACTTTACCATCCTCGGTCTCACGCACACACCCTCGATCTTGCCCCCCCCCCCGCTCCCCACACTTCCTTCTCTTTCACACACAGACACGCTCACAGCAGATGGATGTTAATGAGGGAGGTTTTGTGTGTTGTGGAAGTGACAAGTTGGTAGGAACGCACTGCGGAGATGCCGAGCGATCCGCGGCGAGTCTGGCGTCCCACACGGTCTCACTCGCTGCGACGCAATCAAAGCAAACAGGGTGTTTATATTTTTAATCACGGACATCAAAGGCGGCAATAATTCTCCGTGCGCTTTGTCGCGGTTAATCCTGATCAACCGATGAAAGGTGTTCCTTTACTCCGACTTTCAAATTCCATTTCTGTGTGAAAGTCAAACACGTGACGTGCGGCGCTCTGCCCCGGAACGCACATTATTAAATACAAAAAATAATGGAGGCCTAATGAAAGCCCAGCGAGGCAGAAATACTGTCAGTTCACATTAGGCGGGACAGGTTCTTGAGACTGGGCTTGGCAGGTCCTCCTTCATCCCAGTAGATTACGCTCAACTCAGTCCCAAAGACCGACACTGTGTTTTGTAACCGCTGCAACCATCAATACCCTCCAGGTGACGTGACACTAACCACACAGTCTTCAAAGAGCAACATCTGGGCTAGTCCACTTAGCTATGACTTCAGGAGGCTTTGGCACCTCCCAAAAGTACCTCCATTCATGTATCTATTATCTCACTGGCCACACACCCAACAATGAAGTAGGGGTTCGCTGGTTCCCATCTCTGGTGTTGGAGGGCAGACAGACATTCTAGAGTCTCCAGTGGAGCTAAACACGCACGTCGAATGGCTGCAACCTTCTTGCTGTAAGGCGACAGCTCAAACCACTGAGCTGCGGGGTCAAAGTCAAATAGGAAATTTGCTTGGAAAACCGGTTCTGCGGTTTTATGTTTTTCTTTTTTTTTCATTAGCCTTACCACAGCGATTCTCTGGGTGAGGAGGGCATGCTTTGATGGTCTAGTTCCACGCCGCTTTTGTTTTTTAAGTGAGCAGAACTGAATAAATCATCCATTAGATTAGAGCACTGCAAAGTTTGCTTTTTGTGCCCTGCCCCCACTGCAAGTGAGATGAAGGAGGTGCGGCGGGATTCCCAACGGACACGAAGCCGCGCAGCAACATGTGGAACAGGGAAAAACACCAAAACAGAACCGTGACGGATCCTCACGGGGAGGTAGCCCCATGAAGGTAATTGATTTTTGTATGTAGCCAGTGCTACGCAAACAGACAGATGCACACAGGTTTACACCCTCCCCCCCCCCCCCCGATTTGAAGTTTTCTTATACTGGCTGTGCATTCACTCCCCATCTCCATTCATCTCCCCGCTCACAGGGACTGAATCGACCTGTTTGGGCGCAGTAGTTTCTCTGCGCGGTGGCGCTCCTCGCTCCCTCCTCCGCCAGCCACAAAGCTAATATTGACATTAACATGCCGCTATGAAGGTTTCATTCATTCGCGTGCAGAGCTCTACCCAACGCTGGTCCAGCCCCGGCACGAGCCGCGCAGTAAATCTCCCCATTGTCCCCGACTCCGGACCCGGACCGTCGTCCGGCAAATGCCCTGGCGAATGTTTGACGGCGCTGACGTCACCCCGGGGGCCCAAATGCACCGGTGTGTGGGGGGATTCTGGTGACGCTCTTAGCTAAAGCGTAACCCAAGCGCCCCAGAGCCCGGGACGTGTGCCACACCACCACCTTATATAGTGTTCCTCCACGATCACCCGCCGTAACAAAGGCAAAGAGCCCCCCGGGAGGAAGATCATGAAGACTGTGACAGGGTTCCCACGTGTGCTGGAAAACCAAAGACCAAGACCAAAGAGAAAGTGTAAAATTCATCTAAAAAAATGATTTCTCCCTGAAAGAAAACGAGACCGTTTAGAAGGTTTGGGCATACATAATCTGTATACTTGTCATAATTCCTAAGCATGCAAGAGATTATTTCATAGATGCATTATAGCCCGGGGTATAACTTCTTTGACCTTTCTAGGGAAATGTTCCTTTTTGTGTCCCTGCTAATGATGGTTTAAAGCTCCATTAGAGATATATAAGATAAATCAAGATAAGGCAGTGACCTTATAAGTGCCTTCCTTTGTATTTTCCCTTCACTTAAGGTACTGGGTTTGCCTGTTTGTTGAGCTAATGTGCCAACAAAGCCTTGTGTCTCAGTGTGTGTGCGTGTTTGTCCATGCGCCGTGGGTCAGCCCTCGGCCGGGCTGGATTTATAGACGTGGCTGAAGGGCTCCTGTGTGCGTCTGTGTGCACGTAGCTATAGGCGGTGGCTGGAGTGGTTTCCATTAGTCCAGTTAAGAAGACATCTGTCACGAAGTTGCACCCCCCCCTCATGCACAAAAAAAAAGTCGCCATAAGCCGTAGCTGTGCAGCAAAGCGCGGCAAGTCTCATTCCTGATCTCTGTGTGGTAGTCTCATGATAGAAATCCCAGAGGTCATTCTGTCATTTCCAGCCACTCTGCTGCTGCCGTACATCCCGATGTAAGAAGAGGAACACACTGTTTTACCGTTTCGAGCACTCCTTTCCAATAACTCCCCTCGCCTCTGTAAGCTGATTTCAGTCGAAAGCAGCAGAAAGCTTTCGAGATATATAAGCCTCCCTCTCTGTATGTGCGTGTGTGTGAATCAGGGGCTCACAGGCAGATGACCGGTCCATTAAGATTATCATCTCCATCCCCCGTCCATGTATCTTCAAATCACCGCCATGCTGGTCCTCTGCCTGTCCATGTAAGCAGAGATTTAAATCTTCCAGCAGATATCTTTTCCCTCTAAATCATCTGTTTTTTTTTTTCTATTTTATCTGTCTGTCTGCCGTCCTAATCTGTCATTTGGTCTGCTGGCCAGCCATACGGCATGTGTGTGTGTGTGTGTGTGTGTGAGTCCCCCTCACTTGATGACTGCAGACACACGGTCAGCCTGACAGCAGTTGCCGCAGACGCACCTACAGTCAATCACTCTGAGAGACAGACGGGCCGTGTGTGGGAGTGTGGGAGACAGACATTTAAATGTTCAACATCTGTCTGTCAGTTCCCCCGGTTTGCCCTCCGCAGCCTCGATTCTGAAAATACCAAGTGTCATAAAGTCATGGATATTAATAGAGCAGGCCCTCCTCCGGCTTGTTTAACTCTGCTTTGTACCTGAATGCGGTTGGGCCTGTCCCGGCATGCATACTGTAGGGTGAATGCACAGAATGCACTCAGCATACATGAGTATAGGCACAGGAAAGACTTTGATTTGGGGGTAAACTGTTCCTTTAATGGGAGCGTCAGGGCTCAAAATCCTGCATTCATTTTATTCAATCCAAAATGCACAGCAGAGTCATTGCCTGCGAGTCATGAACGGACCATTACCCCTGAAGTGAAATCTTCCCTGGGATTAGGACGAGTTGTGTGTGTGTGTGTGTGTCCCCATCACAACACGTTACCGCCTCATCATCAGCATAGAGACTCACAGCAGCAGCAGCAGCAGCGGGGCCGACCATTTTGACTTTAGATTTATTTCCTGGCCATTCATGGTGCGAAATAATAGTTCCTCCACGGCCTCCATAGACTGTGGCGATCCGGGACGCCGACTGAGATCGTATATTTCCACGGCACCATTGTTTTTAATTGAGCAGAACTGAATGAATCCTTGTGGGAAACCGCGAACCGCGTCTCACCGGTTGGAGCGCCGCAAAGTTTGTGTGTCTGTGTGTGTGTATCTGTGTGTGTGTGTGCGTGTGTGTTTTGGGTTGGGGAGCGAGATAAAGGCCGTGCAAGTGGAATTCCCAGTGGACAAAGCAACATGTGGAACAAGAAAAACACCAAAATAGGACATGGGAGGTTTTCACGGGGAGGTAGCCGCGTTGTGGTATTTGATTTTTTTTCCCCCCCTATGTAGCAACACACAAGAACAGATGTGCACGCACACTCGCACACTCCGAGGCGATGTTGATACTAAGCCGGCTCCACTGCGCCCGGTGGACTCGAGCAAAATCAGTCAGTTTAGTCAAACAAACTCTCCTCTCCTCATCCAGTCCTCTTCCCTCTCCCCCTCTGGAATTTATGGCCCACTAACCTAAACAAAGCAACACGATGTTTATCAAACCCTCCCCCCATCTCGTGTGCTCCTCCTCTCCCCACTTCTCCTCCACCTCCTCCTCTGCCCCAGCAGACCCCCCCCCCCCTCCATCCCGCCTCCTCTTCTCCAAAGACCCACAACAAGATCAAGGGTGGGATTTGGTGTTCCCAAATCCAGACCGAATGGTGTCGAGTTACATGGATGAGGTATGCGGATCCAGTTTAAGGTGGAAATCCCAGCTGGACCTCTAAACTGAGTGACAGGGAAACAATACAGCGCTTTCAGATTTAGGAGATTCACTCTTATCTGTTGGAGAAAAGTTGAGGAGATAAACCAAATGTGACCTCTCCTGACTTCTTACTTTGTCCAACACCCAAACTCAGGATTTCTCCCAGTGTATTACATTACACCCCCCCCCCCATATTTATTTTAAATAGGCTTTTGGGCTGTATGCCGGTGTGACTGCTGTCACGCCAGTTGCATTCAGGTTGGAAACTTGAGAATCTCATAATTATGGCAGTTTTTAAACACTTGTCACCCACAAGCATAAACATAGAATAAAAATGGGAGCATTTCGAACCATGCAAAAGGAAGCAAAGCCTGGCATTGGCATAACATTACAGCTTATGCATTTAACTGGTACCTCTTGACTGATATCAGCCTCCTATTGCAACAATGCTAACATCAGTTATAGTCTTTTGTAATTGAGAACAAGATCCTGATCCAAAGGTAACTTGCATAAAAGGCTTTAAAATAAAAATGCATTTAATATTATTGCAATTTAAGCAGTGGGTTTGCTCTCGAGTTGGAGTTCAGTACTTGTTTTGCTTTGGGATAGAAACAGTTCTCAGACCTTGTGGTACATGTTTTGAGGGACCCGTAACACCTGCCCCAAGGAAGCCATAATGTTTCTGCGCGTCTTATCCAGCCACACAAAACTCCCCCCCGAGAAAACAAATTCCTTTCCTCGGTGTCATCCTGGCACAACACGTCTCTACCTCGCTCCCTCCTGTACCACATCAGTCTCCCTTCCTTTTCTCCCTCATCTCCCCTGCCCGGCCGTAACTCTCTCTCACCCACTTTCTGGAATGCCTTTGTTAGTGTTTTCTCAGCTCTGCTTTCAGTTCGGCCAGATTTACTCTGACTCACACACACACACACACACACACACGACGGACACACACTATGCCCCCTCTGAATAAAAGTCTTTGTAGGAGAGACTGTCGCTTTGCATTAAGTTGCTAGGTTAACTGTCACTGTGTCTATATTGGGCCAAAGGTAAATCAAATGTGTGTGTGCGTGTATGTCGTGTGTGTGTGTGTGTGTGTGTGTGTATGTTTGTGTGTGAGCCAAGCTAGCTGTCTTGTTGGAGTAACGGTTAGCAGATACAGCTCTACCTCCCCATGACACAAACTGTCTCTTGGACTCAATCTCACACACACACACACACACACACACACACACAGAATACTACCTTAACACACAGTGTCGTAGCTCTGTCTTGTAGGGTTAGTCCCTCACTACGAGTGAAGTTAAGTGCAGGTTTGAAACAGAAGTACCGCAGTCTATGTATGTGTTTGTTGCGCAGTGACTGAGAAAAAAAAAACGTCTGGATGATTTGTGGTGTAAATTGATTCCTTCGATGGAAAATTCAGCAAAAATGAAGGCGCTACTCATCCATGGTCATACATACAAAGCTCCTTTATACCTCTGTTCAGTCCTTGGATTTGAAACTTCTCGTAATAATAATTCATTTTATTTGTAGGCATCTTTCAGGACACTCAAGGTTGCGATACAGAAATGATGAAAACAATATAAAACACATCAGAACAGTACAAACAATACAAAAACACATAATAGACGTAGGCATTCATAAAACAGATGAATCAAATAAAAATAAAAACAGGCCTATTAAAGTGAATAAGCCTGTGGATTTGATTTTCTCTTTGTAATGGAAATATTATTAAATGCATCATGCCCTCACTTTACCCTGAAATAAAAGCTCAATGTAAAGAAGAACTGGCCACAAGGACGATATTCTGTGTTTACCTGTGGTAAGAGTGGGATGTAGAGTTATAAGAGACATTTCAAGATTGTTCCACCACAATGGACTGGTCCAGCCAAAGAGAGAGCTGAGCTGTAAGGACAAGTTCTCTATTTACTGGTCTGCCTATGTTCCAAGTCTCACCTTGGGCTTTTAGCTGTGGGTAGTGGATGCAAGAATAAGATCATGGATGCCGAGGCAGGGCGAGGAGCTTGGACGTCGCCGAGAGGCTCAAAGTAGAGCTGCTGCTCATCTGTCCTGAGAGGAGCTTGGGAAGAGAGGGGCTTGGGAAGACCCCAGGATCCTCCCAGAGGAGCTGATGGGGGTGGCTAGGGAGTGTTGACCTTGGAGACCTCGCTAAGCGCCGGATAACGGAGCGGAACAGGATTTTCATCATGGCCTCCTCATAACGCCGGGCCGGTCCTACCAGGACGTTTAGAGACTGGCGGCTCGTGACCAGAGAAAGCAGTCTACGCTCATACAGCACGCAGACGGCCAACGGGCAGGCCTCAGCCTCAGACTGCTGCCACGCTCCGAAGTTTCTGATCACCTGCTCCATTTTTTCTTCTTCTCTGTCACGACTTCACCTTCCCCTCCTCAGACTCTTTTCGGGATGAAAGCTGCGACTGCATCAAGTAAAATCGTCATTCGATCGCCGGTCAGCTCAGCGTGGCTGCAGCTTTGGAATTATAAATAGCAAATGGAAGAGAGCGGGAGAGAGGGACAGACGCAGAGACGTGTTTTTGTAACCATTAAGGACGCGCGTTTGGCAGCGTTTTGCGGGCGGTGTCCTTGACACATGGCCACTTTTTGCACTTGCAACTGTGCGGCGGCCACCGGCAGGGAGCTGTAGTTACAGCGGGGGCGGCTCCCAGGCGTGCGGCCCCGCCGAACGCGGCCGCACGCTGCACGCCTGCTCCGGCAACGACCGCTCCCCGGGTAAACGGAGGTTATAGTGGAGCCTCTGGCCCGCTCCCCCTCCGCCTCTCCTCCCCTCTCCTCTCCTCTCCTCTCCCCTCCTGCTGCCGTCCGCTATCACACCTCCCCCTCTGCGCACACACACACACACACACACACAGAGAAACACACTTGCATACCTCTGGATGGAGCGAGCGAGAGAGAGAGAGAGAGAGAGAGAGAGAGAGAGGGAGTCTGCCACATGTGGTTTCGGTTAGCCACACTCTCCCCTCGCACAGGCCTCCAGACTAACCACTTCTACTTCACCATGGTCAAAGTACACGTGTATATCTCCCGTTTCGGCTGCGTGTTGGTTTGTCAATGTGCCTGACGGTACATGTGTCTGCGTCTCGGTCTGTGTGTGTGTGCGTGTGTGTGCGTGCGTGCGTGCGTGTGAAAATGCAGGTCCCAGCCTGAGGCACAGTAAAGTGAGGACAGTGAATCAAGGTTAGTGGTCCGAGGAGAGCAGGAAAGATTGAAGGAGGGGGGCGGGGGGGGGGGGGGGGGGGGGGGGGGGGGTTGGTGGAGAGACTTTAATTGAGGCAGCAGAAGTGGGAGAGGAGAGGCAGAGGCAACAGCAAGTTTTTTTTAGAGCATTTTTTTCCCGTGAATCCACTCCTAGCTGTGTGTGTGTGTGTGTGTGTGTGTGTGTGATGACTTAAGCGTAATTATTTCATCATTACCAGCGATGATGTCGAGCCGGAGCTTAAGAATGTGGACTTAATAAAACGGGCCATGGCAGGGATTTTGTGTTTTTTTTTATTATTATTATTATTATTGCGTGCAGGCTTACGGCAGGAAGAAAATCTGCCGTTAAAGGATTTGTCTTCTGCTGCTAATAATAGGCTCCGGTGTCTTCCCGCAGTTGTGTTTTTCCCCCTCGCCCATCTTCTCGCTCTGAGATCCGAGAGGATCCTCCGGCTCCGGGGGCCGGAAGAACCTATGGTCGAACGGCCTCAATGCCCGACCAGTTAGGTCTGAGCAGTGCCTGTGAATGTGATTAGCCGGACATCTCTTTGTACTTAGGGACAGTTTTGAGGTCATGCGGGCTCAGCGTCGTGTTTTGGTGGCCGATTCGCACTGTTTCTGTTCCGTGTTCCTTTTTCTTCTCATTCACTATCACTTCAGAAGCAGATGGGCAGCATAGACGGCTTTAACATCTCGGACCGAGCCCCTTTGAACATCACATCACATCGTGTTTAGTTGCGCAACACACGCAACTTTGTCTTACTTTACTTTACTTTATTTCACTCCAGCAGAGGTCCCAAAGTGGCCGAAGATACCAACTGCGTCAGGTCGAATTTTGGGGAGATGTGCATGAAACGGTTGCTCCAGACACGCTGAATATTTCCATCTGATTGATAGGTTGGAATCGCTCTCTGGGCTTAAAGGTTTAATGAAGACTTGGAACGAGCAGACACGGAGCACGTCTTCTGATCCTCAACTACGTGAATAGTTTAGACGACACTGAATATTTGTGCGATGATTTTGTACCAGAGAAAGCTACTCAACAAGAGTCTCCCTCTCTCTCTCTCTCTGTCTCTCTCTCTCTCCGTCTCCTCTGGGATTCCTCAGAACATGAGTCACGTTAATGACGCCGCCTGGGTTTTTTTTTTTATTAGAATCGCAGGAAAATCAACAAGCCCGCTTGCTCGCAACCAACGCGCCCGAGAACAGTGCAAAACCTCCACCTACTTGTGAGAGCAGGCGCGCCAGCCAAACTTCTTCTAAATGACACTGTGAACAATGCGTGCGCCTGTCAGCACACACGTGTCTATTTTTTCCCTCCAGGCTGTGCTCGAGCCTCCATGGGGGAATTATAAGTCACTCTTCTTCCTGGCCGATGCGATATCAATTTGCCATTTTATTAGGGTGTAACGAAGCACGGTTTAGCAAACCTTCAAGGCTCACGCAGCACGCAGGAATTTGGATACGAAAAATCACCTTGGAGCAATATCTTCTCTTGTCTTTTTTGACTCAAACAAATGATTCGTTTCACGGATTGTTGAACTGTGGCAGTGTTTCTCGTCATCGTGTGCTGGGAGAACCGAGGAAATAGACATTTGGGCCTCAGCAGCCAGCGCCGGCCTCGCCACCGGTCTGCTTTCATGGCTGTTACCGTCACGACTCGGTAATTTCGCACCATTTCACAGTTTCCCTGGAGGTTAAGCAACATACGTTGAAAGCCCGGCTTGACCAGCAAACACACTGACATGTGTATGTGGGTTTCGGCCACCAGTGAATGTCTTTTGCCACACGAGCCGGCAACCTGTCCGGCGCGTCCACGTCTTCCAAAATCGGGCGAGAATGACCGTCCACTCTGTCTCCCAGGTCAAATCTGGCTTAAACCCGGAGAATGCGAAACAGAAACAGGGCCTCCCCCTCCCCTCCGAAAGACAAACAGACCGATTGCAGAGCAGAAACCAATCAGTTTCTGCTCGGGAGGGGGGGGGGGTTCCAGCCAGTTTGCAGTGTAAACACGCGCACTCGCGAACGAGAACAAGGGACAAAGTCCGGCGGCGTGGACCGCTTTCACCCATCGACACGACGTAGCCACCGGCTCGAATGAGGGAGAAGGAGAGGAGGAGAGCGGCGCTCTCTGGCCCCCTCTCCACGCGGAGACGTCTGAGAGTCAAGCGGAGAAATCACAGGCCCCAGAAGATCCGCGCTCTGCATCCCGTCACACCGGCATAGCTTTCACCCCCGTATGCTGTTATCAGCAGATATATAGGGAGCGGGGGCGGGGGGGGGGGGGGGGGGGCGGGGGGGGGGGGTAAAGGAATGAAAGAGCGCAGCTGCGAGAGTTCGTTGTATCAGTCTGCTTTGGTGCGCTCCGCTCTCGCGTAGCGCCTTATCAGGCATCTCTCGTCTCCCACACACTTCTCTCTCTCTCTCTCTCTCAGTCGCAGACTCTCAGTCCGCCCTCCTCCTCCATTTTGTAAACGCTCATCGTCCGAGGAGGGATGGCGCTCCCCGTTGGCCGCAGGGCGCCGACCCTTGGGGGCGAGCCCGCGCAGTGCGCGGCTGCGACGAGCGTGGCCTAAATGCCCAGATACCGGACGTGCAAGCGCTCCGTCGCTCTTCCTGTCCGATTCCCGGACCGTCGGATGCCTTGTTTTCAGAGCGGTTTCGGTCGAGACGCTCATTTAAAGTTACATCATAAAACGTGGACCAAAACGCCGCATGCGTTGGAACGAGGCACTCTGTTTTGCACGAAACGAGGCGCCTCTCGTCGGGACGGCAATGGGCGGAAGGAGCCGCTCCCTCGGCGCGTCCCATCAGACGTCCGGGCGGCATCAGAGGCGACCCGCAAAGACGCAGGCCGCCTTCAGATGTGTAATCAATCATTATCAAAAGGATATTAATACGTCGTCCTCGCGGTGTCTGCTCTGTGCGTCCCCTGCCTTTCTTCTCCTCCGCTCTGCTGTCTCTATCCCTCTCTCTCTCTCTCCCTCTCTCTCTCTCTCCCTCTATATTCTGTCGCTCATTACGCCGATCACTCAACTTCCACTGACACACACTAGTCACACCTCATTACTGACCTCGCACACACGCGCACGCACACACACACACACACAGAGGGAGGCATACAGTCCTCAGTCCGTGAACCTGCATCACTGCTTAATGTGCTGAGGACCGATGTGGATGCTCACTACTGAGTAACTGCCTGGAACACAATTTTAATGTTATGTTAACAGGGCTGCATATACATATATATATGTGTGTGTGTGTGTGTGTGTGTGTGTGTGTGTGTGTGTGTGTGTACACACACTGCATTGCTGCATTTTTCCTCACATAGAAGATCTGATTGCCTCGAACACCACCAAGGATAGTGGCAGAGCGAAGTGTGTGTGTGTGTGTGTGTGTGTGTGTGTGTGTGTGTGTGTGTGTGTGTGTGTGTGTGCGCGCGCATGAAGGACCAGTGCCCGGTGAGTCGTGCTGAGAAACACACCGGGACGCGCTAGCTTTCGCTAGGGAAAACGCGTGCGCGTGCGCTCGCCTGTCGGCATGACAGGTAGTTAATTACGCGAACGCGCTCGCCCGCCGATGTCCCTCGCGCGCGCGCTCGCGCACGCGCGCCGACCGCGGTCCTGACGGGCGGGCCCTAATTAGTCGCCACGGCTGCCGATGATGCGTCCTGACAGTAACTGCGGCGATGACAGAATCTGCTGCCCGCGAGCAGCGAGCCACGCTGGGACTGACACAGGGTCCACTCAGTCATCACGCTGTTTGTGTATATTACTCTGTGTGTGTCTGTCTGCGTGGAGGGCTGTGTGTGTGTGCGTTTGTGTGTGTGTGTGTGTGCGTGTGTGTGTTAAAGTCCAGATAGAAGAAGATCAGTCAGGCAGTTACTTCCTTGTTAGTCAGTCAGTCAATTAGTCAGCGAGGAAGGGATTAGACCGAGAGAAGCACAAGCAGCACACCTGCGCTCTTTTATGTGTGTGTGTGTGTGTGTGTGTGCGCGCGTGTGCGGGGTAAACAAAGTGAAAGTAGGAAATTGCACAGTGATTTCCAATCTGTAGGTGTGAAGATGGAATGGCTTCAATCATCACTTCACCCTCTATCTGGAATCCCTCCACGGCCCGTCCCTTATCCCCCCCCCCCTCTCCCCTATCTGTCTGTGAAGGCGGCAGGAGGGCGCGCACTGTGAGACGTGCGCGTGGCGTGTCGCCACAAATCCACAACACGATGGTCAGCGTGCGCTTTAAGCCGTTTACGCTGAAAACTATTTTCTTAAAAATAAACGGCTTTTTTCACATAGGGCAGAGGCCAGGAATACAGCCCGGCCAGGTCGTTAGGACACACACACACACACGCACACACACACACACACATAGGGGCAATTTAGAGGTAGCGCCATCAGCGATTACATGTATACATGCATTTCACACTCCATTTTTACGTGAGCTGCTGCGAAAGGGCTTCGTCTCCTCGCTGGGGATGAATAGAGTTTCTCTTATCTCCACAAAGCAGCAGTTTGAAGTCAGTGATCTAGTGAGGCTCCTTCTCTTTCTTTCCCTTTCCCCCCCCCCCCCACCCAGAGCACTTTAGCGCGACAATTACAGCATTCATTATGCATTCTGTGGTTAGAATTAGTCTGAACGACGGCAGAGGCAAACAGGAGAGGAGAGACAATTGCTGCACTTTGACAGAGAGACCCCTCCCCTCTCTTTCTGCGTGTGTGTGCGTGTGTGCGTGCGTGCGTGCGTGTGTGTACATAAGTGTGGGGGTGTTTGGTTTTGCTGGTAGCGAACTCAGAGATGAATCTTAATGGCCGTCATTTAACCTTTCACCCCAGCTTAGCTGCGCACACACACACACACACACAAAGAGGTAGTTTACTGGATGAGGGATGGAGTGGCGAGTGGAGTGCTGAGGATATTAAGTAGAGTGTGTTTGTGTGTGTGTGTTTGTGAGAGAGATAGGGAGTCGGTGCCCGTGTTTGTGTGTTTGTGTGTGTGTGTGTGCCGAGTGTGAGGGGTCGATTGGGGTCAACAGACACACTTTAACTGTGAGAGCTTTGCAGGATCCGCTCTTAATCAGAATAATTCGGAGCCGGAGTCCACGACGAGCGGAACCACATACACCGCACAACTGGAAAAATGTCGTCCAAAATTTCGAAGCACGATTTCTGAGTTTTGAGGCCAATGCAGTAAATTACGAAGGAATCCTTCTGCACACATGCCCACAAACACTATCAGGGCCAGATAACGCGTCTTTCCTGTGCAGGAAAAACGTACATTCCTGCATAAATCAACGTGTCCATCCATCTGCTACTGCTCGCAGTACTGTTAGTGACGGTAAACCCTCCGTCCCAGTATAGGCCGGGGTTGGCTGGTTTGGTAAAGTAAGGTTTGGTCCCCCCCCCCAGACTGTGGTTTTCACACCCCTGACCTGCAGCACTGCAATGAGATGAGTTGATAATGCAACCAATGAGCAGTAATCCTCGCTGCCAAAAGGTCAGAACCTCGCCGGCTTCTGCCTGTGGACTGCAAATATTTGTCCGCAAATTAAATATTCTCGAGTTAAGACTCGTAAAGCCATCTGACGTAGTCATAGAGTTCAGGGATATCACAAAGTGCGCTTTTTTTTCTTTTAGCGTTTTCTACCTCTGGACCGTCCAGACAAAATTAACAGCCAGAAGCCCCGGGCACAGGGGATCTTCGACCGAAGCCCTTCAAGTGGAAAGATTTCTCAACGATGAGGAGCTTTTCACGACATGAATTGAATCACGGCGAGAAGACGAGCGCCGTGCCGGCCGCTCCCCGCGAGCGGCCGGCACGGCGCTGCCGCCTCTGGCCGCGCTCCAGCGGGCCGCGCTGCGGCAGGTGTTCCCCATCTGCACGTCAGAGCGCCGGCACCTGCTCTGACGCGCAGGCAGACGAGCGCAACGTGTCTGCGCATTACCCGCCGACTGCTTTGACGCCGCGCGGGAACCGCACGGGGATCGCGGCGGAGGGAAGGGAAGAGCGTCCCAGCGGTGGCCGCGTCCCTCGCGGAGCTGACCCACAAATCGCACTTGTTTTTCGGCGACAGTGCTGTGCGAGGAGCTGCTGATTTGTGGTTACATGGCGCCAGTGGGTGGATTCTGTCATTTGTGTGTGCGCGTGTGTGTGTGTGTGTCCATCTGGCATGACCCCCTGTTCAACTCCTCCAGCACTGATGCACATATGGGCCGCACGCACACACACATAGCAGCGCCCATACGAGGGAACAGCTGAAAGAAAGTGCCCACCCCCTTCCACCCATCCTCCCTCTCCTCGATTTCTCCCCTCCTCCCCGCAGAGCCTCAGGACTCATCCAGGTGTCCACTCTCCTCCTCCTCCTCCTCTTCTTCTTTCGGCTTCCCTGCTCCCTTTCCCACTCGCCTCTGTTTTTTCTCTCTCCTTTTCTTTTCGTCCTTGTGTAAAGATCATCGGACCAGTGTCGGATCCCTCACATTCTATGTGCTATCGTGATGACTCGGGCCAAAATATACAAGTAACGGACGTAATAGATTCAGCCCAGAGTGAGCGAATCTCCACAGTTTCTGAACCTTTCGGGAACAGTTCCCAAAGCTGCTTTTGATCTAAACCATGTGCGACCCAAATGAGCGCTGATCGATCGGACACGTTCAGACAGCCACCGCACTGGTTGTAAACACAGTTTACTACCGCATATGAGGATTTCCACGCTTTCATCACTGCCTTAAGGTGTCCATCACTCGCGAAAGCAGTGCAAGGAAAGAAGCTCGGGCCAGATAAAAGGGGAAAAAGCACAAAGGCCGCTGAAGTCAGAGTGATGCAAACCAGAGGGCTAGCAAGTTGCACAACACTATAAAGATCATGTATAATGTGTTCATTAATTTACTTTGGGTTGGCGCGAGTCAACATTGGTGGCACAGATTCATCTCTAAGGTCACTTTAAGCTCGATGTTGCTCAAAGAATTGTACATTTAGCTCCCCGGGCTTTTGTGTCCGGCGTCCTTAGCAATGAATGAAGCAGAAATTGGTTGAAGTCGCCGTCTGCGGCACGAATAGAGCGAGGGTTTCCAGGAGGGAGGGAGCGAAGAAGGATGGACTTGCGGGGGTAAAGGAAATAAATTCATAAGAAAACAAAAAAAGAAAATACTGAGAGAAGCAACAAAGTGAAGGAGCCGGCAGAGGTGGAAGCAGCATCAAGGGGGGAAGAAAATGTAAAAAAAAAGAGCGAGGAAAAGAAAGAAAGAAGGAAAAGAAAAGAAAGAAAGGCTCTAGTTTTGTGCAGGAGTGCAGTTTCAGCTTCTATAAACCCAGGAGCTCTGAATACTGCTTATTAAGCAGGGACCGTGTGTGTATGTGTGTGTGTGTGTGTGTGTGACAGGGTGATATATTGAAACACACCTCTGTGGAACAGCTGCAATGATGAGACAGAGAGTAGGGAGTAAGAGGTGTCGTCTACCTTACACACACACACACACACACACACACACACACACACACACACACACACACTCTAACACACATTCATGCATGCAGACGCATAGAGCTGAGCCAAGTTCTTTATTGTATTACTGTGGCCGGCTTGTGTCAGAGGGAGAGCGAGACAGGGAAATAAAGAATGGAGCGAGAGAGAGAGAGAGAGAGAGAGAGAGAGATGAATTTGTTGTGACTGCTCTGGTGGACTCAGCTTTTTAACGCAGCACTTCTTCTTTTTTCCCCCTCTTCTCCTCTGGTTTCTCTCTTTCTCTCTTTCTCTCTCTCTCTCTCTCTCTCTCTCTCTCTCCACTATCCACTGTTTTCTATTCCCCAACACTCCTTCCCTCTCCCCCCTTCTCATCTGTGTGGAAACTTATTATATTACAAAGATAATGAGGCCGATACCGGGGAATGACAGAAATTGAGAAAGACAGACAAAAAAAAAAAAGTAGAGGGAAGGGAAGCCTCGCGAAAGAGAGGAGAGTCGGGGCGAAGGCTGCGAGAGGAAGATGGGGTGGAAGGGGAATGGAAAGGGGGCTGAGGGACGGATAGAGAGAGAGAGAGATTGAATAGATGAATCTGATTTATCTATAATGAAATCAGCCTCACTCTGTACAGAGGAATGTGCTCTGTTTGGCCTTTCTGCTGTAACAGACACATTTACCCGTTTAATATTCTGAAGATCGGCGCCGGGAGATACGTGTCCAACATTTAGGGGGCAGGTCCGCCAGCGGCACCAACTCCACGCGCAGAGTGCCGACATTTCAGGGCGGCCGCCGAGCGCGGGCCGCCGGACGGGACCAGGAATGGGGGTGGGAAAAGGCGATTTCGGGTTTGTGACATTTGCGGCGTTTATATCACACTTTTCCAAATCCGCCCAAATTACGGGCGAGTCATGCAGATCGAATCAGCGCGGTGAAGAGCGAGGAGCTCTAATTCAGTTTGGCCGATTAGGAGGAAATCTTCCCCTCCGCGTTTCAAGTGATGGCGATAAAACATGCTAATGGGGCGGTCCGCCTCCGTGAAGGGTCCCAAGGTTCCCAAAGTTCCCTCAAGGCTCAGGAGCCGTGGAACGTCCCGGTAGGGGCTATGAGAGACAACAGGACGACGATATATTGCCTGAGTATCCCGTATTTAACAGCGTTTGTTGCTGCACCACGCACAGAAATGAAGAGTTTAACCTCGAAGGGATACAATGCGAATACTCCTCTTCCTCTCACCTTCCTCAGCAAACAAGACCAGCGTGTATGTGTATGTGTGACTCCTGGGTTTGTTCTGAAACAAGAAGGCTGCATTCAGTTGTCTTGCTCGCACAAGCAGCCATACATGAACACTACAGTGAAACAGTGTGTGTGTGTTGTGTGTGTGTGTGTGTGTGTGTGTGTATGTGTGTGAGAAAGAGGGAGAGAGTGTGTATTTGTGTGGGCATGCTCTCTGTCTCTTTCTACCTTTCATGTCCGTCCAGGCATGAAGCAATCCACTCCTCACACACACTGCCTCGGGCCAACACACATACACACACACACACATCCTCACACACTCATCCTCACATACTCACCCTCCACACACTCACACACACACCACAAATTGCCCATGGCTACATATTCGGTCCAAGGAAGCTGCTTTTTTACTCCTCAAGTTGTTTGTTTGAGTGGATTTTACACAACGCCCTTGGCACAACATCACACACACACTCGCACACACACAAATGCATGCGTGCATTCAATGAGATATGTGGAAACACATTTTAAGGCCGGACTGCATGGATTTCTGCTCCTGTGGTCTTGGAATAGTAACACACACACACACACACACATACAGATACAACACAAATTCATATACATTTTCTGGTTATGTAGTTTTCGATTGAAGCTGAAGCCATGGTAAGAGGTGCCTTCCAAAACCAAGAGGCAGATCTGCCAGAAACACTGTATGGTCCAGTTATTCTGTAAACACTTGTGTGTGTGTGTGTGTGTGTGTGTGTGTGTGCGTTCCAACAGCAGCATCACCGACGGATGCAGATCCGTGGCTAAATCAAAGGCTACATCCGCAGCGATGGGTGATGCTTTTTGCCGTAATGTTGCACCATAATTTGGGAGGAAAATTGCTGTCCATCTCAGAGGGTTTATATGAAGTAAATGCTCAGTAAATGGTCCGGGCAGATGCAGGATCCGGAGAGAGGTTTGCATAATTTTGACCGCGAAAAAAAACCCAAAACGTTTTCCCAGTTTGGTGGGGCCAAACAGACTGCAAATGGTTCGATCTTTTCGTTTTTCATCTCGGCTGTGTTTCCTGTCTGTCTTCTGCCAGTTTCCCTGTCTCTGTTCCTCTCTCCCTCCCTCCCTCCCTCCCCCTTTTGCCTGCGGGACAGGAGGCAGAGAGGAGTGAACAGTTAAAGGAGATGATCCCTCCCTCTCCCTCTCTCCCTCTCAGCATTACAAAGCCTCTTGTCCACTTTGATTACTTACATTAACATGAGCAAGAAAAAGACTGCGCTCCAGAGTCGCCCGCGTGCACTACAGAGAAAGAGAGAGAGGCTGTGTGTGTGTGTATGTGTGTGTGTGTGTGGGTGTTTGTGTGACCCAGACACAAGTCAACAACCAAACAGAGCAATGATTGTGCACCCGTTGTATAACAACCAATAGTTTCCTTGTGTGACAAACCAAAGAGGCACAGGCGATTTTCTGATGATGCTGCATGTGTGTGTTCAAGGGTTCCCATGAGTCCTGGAAAACCTGGAAACTGATCTAATCATGGAATTGGAAAGTTGGGTGACAACATTCCTGAAGTTGTGCTATAAAAGTCCTGGAAATGTATCTCAAGAAATGAGCTGGCAACATGGTGTGTGTACATCTATGGTTTGGGAGCAAATGATCAAAGGACGGGGGTATGGAACAAAGGGACGGACATGGATTGATAGAAAGGATAAATGAAAACTCAGCCCCAGTCCGCACTTGTTTTCCATTATCGAGGTTCCAAACTGTTCAAACACAAACGCCGTTAATTGCTTGGCACACGTTGTGGTGTACGTGCCGCCGTGGGAATAAGAGCTTTGTGATGCTCTGTGTGTGTGTGTGTGTGTGTGTGTGTGTGTGTGTGTGTGTGTATATGAAACAGCGAGGCGAGCCTGTATGTGTCACAGAGACAAGGATAGAGAGGACAGACGACACTGTGGGAAAGTTGAAGAAGATGTAGGGCAACACTCACACATGGGTGATCAGGAGTGAGCCGCTTTGTTCTTAGTAATTGGCGGCCCACAATAGTTTCTTTCTAATAACAAATATTTCAGAATACTACAAACTTATATAATGCGCCAGGGAGCTGCGCTCCAGAGGCTCACTCTGCTCGGCCCTGACAACGTGTCACTGCAGAATCCTTGATCATCACTAAACTGTTTGAATGGAGAGCTGACTTAAGTGGCCCCATGGAGTGTCACTGCAGAGCCCTGATAAAATAGAATAAAACAACGCACCCAAAGACAAAGAATGAAGAAAATATCTCCTCAAGGTTGTCGGCCGTGTGGCTGACCCCGAAATGTCCATTTCGTGGCCAGCGTGTCCGCCTGTTTTCGGGGGGGGGTTGTGGCCTACTGCTTCAGGGCATCAGACCCTGCTTCATCAAGCATGGACGAGTAATAAGATGGGGGCTTTAATGTCATGGGAGGAGACATAAGATGTGGACATCACTGAGGCATACACACTCCCACAACGTGACCTTGGACATGAACTCAACACGGGTCACAGGAAAGCAGACTTTAATGTCTGAAATTAAGAGTTGTTGTATGACGGTCTGTCCGCCTGTCCATCTGACTGCCTGGCTTACAAGCTAGCTAGCTCGCTATCAAGTAGATGAATAGGTAGCTAGATAGACAGATAGGTAGCAAGTTGTCTTGTCAATCTTGCTATCTTTGTGTCTGACCATCTACCTATCTAACTATCTATAATATACATATATATGCATATATATATATATATACGTATATATATGTCCACCTAGCTAGCTAGCTAGCTGTGCTAGCACAGATGAGACATGTGCTCCTAACTAGAACAGACAGTAAACTAGAATCAAAGGCAAACAACAGTGCTTAAATGTTCTCACAGGAAATATTGTGGATTTGTGAACAATAAGCCTGGTATGTCTGTCCAAACCTGTGGTTCACTAACTGTCTTTGCTCCGGCTCAGTGTGGTTTCACTGTTTGCGGTAGCGTGTGTTGCATGTGAGCCCGAGTCACATGTTTCCCGTTTATCTGGGATTGTTCACGGTGTTTCCTCGTTGGTTCACGTTGAGGGAAGAAGAAACAAATCAAAGTCTGGTGACCTGGCACGAATTCCTCACCTTAACATTGCTTGTTGACTTGACCCTGGAGTGGGGGCTGAAAACGTTCCTGAAAACAGGAGTTGAGGAACTTTTTCGTCCACAAAAGGGGGACCGTTCCCTACTCTGATGGAAACTATGGAAAGTCCCTGTTGGTGCGAGAGCGCCTGTTGTTAAATTTCTATTTATTTATTTATTTATTTATTTATTTATTTTTTGGGATGTTTTGCGTCACCACTCCTCAGAGAAGCTCCATCATGAAATGCCAGGGAGCGGTCAGGCGCTCTGTCAAGGTCGGGGAGCGTTTTGTGCTTACCCGAGTCAGTGTTCGCTGTCAGTTGGAGTAACAGTGACGGTGATATCTGCGCCGCACTGACAAGATAAAAAAGTACTTGTACCGACTGTGCAGCGCTGTCCTCCTCTCTCGCCGTGAGTCTGCTGTAAGTGGATTTACACTGTGGCTCGCCTGGTTCCCACAGGGCCCATTGTTCCTGGAGAATTACACAATTTTGCGAGTTAGACGGTCCGTGGGCTGCGGTAAATGGTCTGAAGGAGGAAGGAATTCCTAGAAATTACAAGCAATGAATCAGTTATCCATTATTTTAATATTTGGTTAATCTTTATGTGGCTACTCTGTCTATTTATTTCTGGGCCTTTTGTTGCACAAATACACTTATAATGATTGAGAACTCGATTAAACAAGAAATCACTCATTCTGTTTTTTGTTGTTGGATCGGTCTTGGACCAAGGAGTGGATTGTGGTGGCTGAGTTTAGCCAAGATAAACCCCGCAGAAAGACATAAAATCAGGGAAACCGTGGGCCACAGTGACTGCCGACAGTGAACCCGGGAACTGGAAGTGTTTACACACAAACCAACAATAATGGAGGAGCTGGGAGAAGCCTCTCGCACCAATGTTTCGCAAGGAAAGGTCCTCGGGCAGCTAGTTGGATGTCAGTAACATAAATGGGGCTGTAGTCTTGACCTGCGGGGGGAAAAACAAACAAACAGAAAAGTTGTTTTGGTACAAAACAACTGGTCTCCAAGCTCGTCCCTCATCAAGAATGAAACAAGCAAACAAAAAAAGAGACAGAAAAAAGGATTTAGAATAAATACTTTGGGCCATGAATTTGCAGCAGTTTGGTATCCAACCAAAAGAAGTTCAGATGAGTCATTGCTCCGATTTCCCAAAAAATGTCTGACAGGGTTTCAGTGACCCAGGGTTCATGGAGCTCACTCAACACCTCTGACAAGTTCTTGGCTCTGAGTGGCTGAAAGACAGACTGCGGGTCATTGTGTGTGTGTGTGTGTGTGTGTGTGTGTGTGTGTGTGTGTGTGTGTGTGTGTGTGTGTGTCTATGCGTTTGCCGGGATTCAAACCAGCAACCCTGTAGCCACGTCTCTGACCATTAAGCCTCGCACTAGCCCATGCATTTGTCTTCTGACCTCGATACATGCAGACAGAGATAAAGAAACAGGGGGACACATGTAACAATGGTGTCTGGTGTCTTAATAGTTAGCACATGAGCTTGAGCGAGTGTGTGTGTGTGTGTGTGTGTAAGCCTTGGGCACTGTTCTGTAACCTTAATGTGAGTCAGAAACCGGTTCGGCTCATTTCCTGCTCAGAGCTTTGTCATTTAACAATGGACACACACAGGCGCACACACACACACACACACACACACACACACACACACACCTATTTAAAAACCACTCCCCTCGAGGTAGCTGGCCTCGCCCTCCCCTGAGCCACTCCTTAGCTTCAGTACCCACACTCACACACACACTTTTTCACAGAAATATAGAGTTTGTACAGCTAGACTTGGGTGACTTATTGAATCAAGTTGGATTAATACAATTAGCTAAAATGGCTCATTTTCCAAACGAGCCCCATTCACAGAGCATCCTTAATTTTCCTTATCATTAAACTCACCCAAGGACACGAGTACATGACCATAATGTTTCTCCTTCTCCTTCTCTGAAAACTATCCTCACAGACACACACACACACACACACACACATACAGTATTTCCCTGTTGTAAAGTGTAATAACAGCTGTCCTCAGGCCAGTTACAGCTATCGTAAAGAGACGACAACTCCCAAAACTCATTTACCGCACACAGGCACCCGCACACACACACACACACACACAACCTCATGCTCAACCTGAGGGAGGACTGCTCTCTGTAGCACTTACATTGCCCTTTCTTTCTCTCTCTCTCTCTCTCTCTCTCTCTCTCTCTCTCTCTCTCTCTCTCTCTCTCTCTCTCTCTTTCCCTCTCCCTCTCTTTCTCTCTTTCTGTCTTGTGACGTTTGACCACATTTTACGGCTGAAGGTGACAACACACACATGCATGTTCCTGCGCACACACACGCGCGTACACACATCGTCTCCAGTCCCGGGGCGGCTGCGTCTGACTGCGTTTGTGTGTCTGTGACAGACAGACAGACAGACAGAAAGAAAAAGTTCTCGTGTCCACATTCCTGTGGTTTCTCTCCAGCCCAGTCTTGAAGAACAGTCGATATAATTAAACATGTCAAATAACCGTCTGACATGTGGTTAAAGGTAATTTATGATTTGTTTTGACGGGGGCGATTTTGTTTTTTGTGGTTTCCAGTGTCCCATGTTTTCAGTCTTGTGATTGTGATAGACTGAGGAAGACTGCCGTGGGGAGACAAGAGATGCAGACACAAGTCACAATCAGGTATTACAAGTTTAAAGCAAGATTTAGGATGGCCTTGGCCTTGTTGTTGGCCTTGTTGTTTGGTTGGTTCAAGCTAGCTAAGTAGGTAATTTGGTTAGTTGGTTTTAGGGTAGGCGAGAAGCAACAAAGGAAATGCAAAGATGATCTAGGTTGCAGCAGTAGTGCTGGATGAGTTATTCAAGCAGGTAATATCAATATTTAGAAGGTGAATTGTTCAGTTGTGCTACTTTACTTCTCTGAAAGTAGCAGCACCGGCAGCAGTGTTGAAGTCTGCTAGCCTGCTAGCGCGCGTCAACACATTTTTCGTCTCCAAAGCAGCAGCCCAAGCCGTAAACAACTCGCAGGTGTCTGCGGCTAACTCGATGAGACCAATAAGGGTGATGGCCGGAGCTACAAAAACAACCTCCCAAGTTCCCTTAAACAGGATTCCTACCCAATACACAGCCGCTGGCCGCCTCTGCGAACAGCTGTAAATGCGGCCTCATGCCGTCTTGGCCTCGTTGACACGCAGCTCTGATCCGTATCCCTCGGCGCCGCCACCAGTTAGCGACAGCTAGCAGGCTAACTGAAACGCCTAGCGTACGGCGAGCTCTGCCGCGGCGCTCTGCTGGTTGCCCGGCCTGCTAGCGCGCTATTCCCACCTGTGCACTCTTCCCTTTGTCTGGGTCTCCGCGGCCCGCGCCGCCGTGCAGCAGCGCGCCCTCTTTCCTCCGCGCTGCCGGAGAAAAGTACATTTCCTCCGGGACAGTAAACGCTATCGTTAGGTGCCTTTTGTTGTTCGACAGAACTGTGTCACAAGCGCAGATAAAAGCGCCTCTTTGACACGTTTTTCTCTTTTTTTTTCTCCGTGTGAGACTCCGTATTTGATTTTCATCGGTTTCAAAAGTCCCAGAAACATTTTCCAATTGTTATTTTAGGCGTTTTTTTTTTCTTTTTTTTTTTGCTTCTTTGAAGTTTTTTAAAGGCTTTTTTTCCCCCCCCGCATGTTTATTTGTTTGTCTCTTTACTCTCTCTCGCTCTCGCTCTCTCGTCGTCTCTGTCGGCCTCTCCTCCAGTATTAGTGCTGTTTCAGGTTGTTCTTTGTGGGGAACGGCTTTTTTTGTCCGACGGGCTGAACAACAGAAGTGCTTCTGCTGCACAAACGCAGGATGGAGCAAATCCGAGCCGCCAGTCCGTCAGTAGAGCAGTCCGCCAGCCTTTGAAGCGGCCGGCCGGACAATTGGAGGAGTCATCCAGGCGGTTCAGTGTGTCGCCAGCCACCGTGCAGCCTCCCTAAGCTCGCCGTTACAGATTTAACCTCCCTCAAACAGCTCCTGGGTGGGATTTCGTTTTCTTAACCCACTCGCGCTTCCTCCCGCACCTCCCCTCACTTTTCCGACTGTACTCCGCTTTTGTCTCCCATGAATTCCGTCTCCATCTGGCCTCTCGTACCCTTTCTGCCTGTTTCTGTGTGTGCGCGCCCGCGCGTGTGTCTCTGGGGCCTGATGTTTAATGTGTGTTTGTTCTCCTCTTATCTCGTCCACACCAGACCTGCTTTTCGGTCCAAAAAAACCTCGGCTGTGCCCCGATTGGCCCGGCCACAAGCGTCTGCTCCGGGATTGGCCCGTTCGAATCTCTCTACAGTAGACAGGAGCGTTATTTCCACCTCCCTCCCTGGTGATTTATCAGTCAGCTATCAGGCGGCTTGATGAATGGTTGAGTGTCAGCGGGTAAAGACGCCGGCCGTCTCCCGGTGACACCTGAGCGCGTAGGGGTACGGGAACACACCGCCGCTCCGCCCAGACGCTGCCCACCAACCAACAGCCAGCAATCATCCTGACCCCATTCTGTCCCGTATCGATCCCCTTACAGTCCAGGCCCCCTTTTGTATGACTCAATGGGAGTAGCCTCATTCGCATTGTGAGCGTCTGTGCGCAGTGCTGGGAGGGTCACTTCTAAAAAGCGCTCCGCCACATTGCATGCACGCTCCGGGGTGCAGTTTGTAACATGCACGGGTTAGCCTGGAAAACTATTTCTGCTCTATCACATGAGGAAATGCATAGAGAAAACATGAGGACAATCTGGGTAAACGCAACCTTAGAGACAGGACATCCCCAAAGTTTTGCAGAGACTGGGAAAGTGGACTTGTGTCTGCAAAAGACCTGGAAAAGGATTTCAAGAAAAAAGAAACTGGGAACCCTGCCCAACACTGTCTGCGGAGCCGTTTTACCCAGTAAAACCTCAGTGCTCACATTTTAATGACTTTCAGATCACTCGCGTGGATGCCTGGCGAAGAGATTCACAGCTACACATTAACTACTTCCAAGATGTTTCCAACACTGAGTCACAACATGGATAAAGTTTATCCGAGCCGAGTGCCTGTAGTGAGTCAGCCAGTCAGCATTTTTTGAGGTCAAGCACGCAGCGAAGAGTGGAGGATGGAGGGAGGGAGAGGCAGCCAGTCGAGACTTGTTTTGGTGGATTTTACTTGGGAGGAAAAAAAAGCACACCAGCTGCGCTCTTGGTTCTGAGTGCCGCCCGAGGGCTCGATAATTACTCCCCCCTGACTCATTCAGAGTGACACACTGACACGGGATCGGATGGCGTGGACGGTTTATGGGTTAGCGTTTCGATGACGCCACGGGCCGCCAAAGTTTGGAGTCGTATGAAACTTTGAAACCAGACGCAAAAGTTTTCTTCGGCCGAGCCATCCGTCCATTACATTACCCACTTTGCAACAGTGTTGCAGGGGTGCATTGTGCACACTCACAAAGAAATACAACAAAGAAATGTGTTGCTGCACACAATAAGATATGAATGGAAGCAGAATGCAAGCTGAGTTTATTGCCAGGTAGTCCTACAACTTAGTCACAGCTGCGATGAACTTGTTTTAGCTGCACAGGATGACAATTGCGTGCAAACATGTGCAGTTTGATACATTTCTGTGCAATAAGCACAGAACAGTGTATTCCTTAGTGAAATGTTCAAAGGGCACCTCCGGTACCAAAGCTGTGCCGTAACCCCACACCGACTCGAAAAGAAAGAAAGGGCAGGACAGTGGAGACGGTAAACACAGGAGTGGGTGTGGGAGGGAGGGAGGGGGAAGGGGGTTAAAATGGGTGAACAAACTCACAAAAAAAGGAGGAGGGGATGGGTTCAGCTTTCCTGAGAAGGAGTGAAATCTGACTCCCTCTGGGGCTTATGGCTGAACCCATTCATAGACTCATGAAGGGGGGAGGAATGCAACGGAGAGGTGAGGAGGATTTCCCACTTTCCCTTTGTGAACAGCGAGCTCCCATCTCCTCCTGCACCCACTCGGCCGTTTTCACCCTTATCTCCGGCCCAGCCAGCCAGTCAGCCAGCCAGCCAGTCAGCCAGTCAGTCAGTCAGTGGGCCTGTGAAGTTGCTTTAAATGTCAGCATTTGAATAGCAATAGAGATTAACGATGGGGAGATAGACGCCGAGCGTAAGAGGTTGTGAGAGACGGAGAGGGAAAGAGAGGGAAAGCACAGGAAGAGGGGGTGAATGTCATAAAGATAATGTCTATAGACGCCGCGGACCCCCGCAAGCTGTGCTAACAGCTATCTCTGGACGGACACACACACACACACACACACACACACTGAGTGCTGATTACAGTGGTGCGGCAGAGAGAAAAATAAAGACAGATAGGGCGGAAGGCGATATTCCCGCCGAGCCGCGATGTGTTTAATGTGGAGGTGTCGTGTTGACTGCAAACAGGTCACTGAGATCGCTTCACGGCGTCGCCGCCGCGAGGAATGCCGGGCTGCGGGCGGGAATGATGAATAACGATGAGCTCGCCAACGAAACGCGCCGGACACCTTGAGTTCGCTCATGATTTTAGGCTAAAACGGACTTTTACACGATTTTACCCCCGTTTTCTTGTCGTTTGTCGCGTCGAATCCACACACTTCCCGGTCGTTTTCTGCCCGTCAAAGCGCGGACCAGGTTTCACCATGCAGCCGATGCAACACCACCGGAAAGAGTGGGAGACCCCCCCCCTCCCTCCCTCCATCCCTCCAGACCCCCTAATGATAAGATCGCTGTGCTGGAACCTAGATGGTCCGCTCAGAGAGGCTAGAATAGATGGCTATTGTGCGTCTTGACAGTGATACTGTGACGGCGGGTCATTAGCGAGTCGTTCACGCCTCGTTGTCCGCCTGATGGTTCCCTTTGTGTTTTGCGCTTGTCCGAGGAGAGATGCGCTTTCTCCGACAGCGCCTCTCGACCGTCCCCGAACCTCACGGGCAGACAGACCGAGGTGCGGCAGTTGCATGCGGCGTGTGACGTCGCTCCATAGGCCCCATCGTCCGGACGTGGCCCCGATAGGGAGCTCCCCTGGCATGTCGTTCCTAGAACCAGCGAGCTAGTCGCTTCGGCCACAGCTCCCTGCTGAGCCCCGGCCCAGTAGGTCAAGTTCTATCGTCAGAGACACACACTTTGCGTTGCCAGCGCGCGGCGATGGAGGTCGCAGCCTCCTTTCACGAGCCAGTCGCCGACTTGCGGTAAATAACGTGGCGCCCCGGAAAAAAAGAAAAGAGAGAGCAAGAGGAACCACCGCTCTGGCGTGAATTTGAATTGAAAAGCCGCATTAACCCCGAGAGAGATAGTCAGGGATGGGAGGACGGAAAGGCTCCTCTCAGAGGGGGGAGGAAAAACACACACATTTGTGTTTTACTGTCACTGTCAATGGAAACTCCTGAATCAGCTCAGCGCGCACGCCCACGCACGCGCGCACAGGCGCACGCACACACACGCGCACACGCGCGCACACGTCTCAGATTCAATTACAGCATTGAGAGATGAAGGAGAAATTCTCCAGCCTTCAGCACTTCCAATTAAACCGCCGCTCCGAGTGTGCGTGCGCGCACGCCCCGGTGCCAGTCCCCCCCCCCCGCCCGCCACACAAAGTATGTTTGTGTGTTGTGTGTGTGTGTGTGTGTGTGTGCGCGCGTAGCTTGGGTGTGCGCGTGCCAGTGTGTATGTTTAACGGGCGAGGTGTGTGTGTATGTGTGTGGGTCCTGGCTTTGATGGCGTGGCGTGGCGTTGTGCTGTGCTGCGAGGGCCACTGAGGCGTGACGAGAGAGAATTCGTGTGTGCTGGAGTGTGTGTGTGTGTGTGTTTGTGTGTGTGTGTGTGTGTGTGTGTGTGTGTGTGTGTGTGCGTGAGCCCCTCTGATGTCACCTTGTATCATTTCAGGCTAATTTCACCTATTCTCAGAGAGGGAGAGGGGGAGAACAAGAGGCAGAGAGAGAACAAAAAAAGTAGAGCCTACACAGGGAAAGTAAATGATAAGGTACAACTTTATTAGTGTCCTTGAGGCGGTCGACGTCAGGGCCACTCAGCGACACGCACACAAACACACACACACACACACACGCGCACACACACATACACAAAACAGCACAGCAGCAGTTATAGAGGGATAATGTACATCATAATGGCCGGACCATTATGTTGTATGTGTGATATGCTCAATCGCACCATAGAGCAGAATACCATCATTACCACGTCATTGCATGATAACAATGTAATCGGCTAATCTCTCTTAAACTGTCCCATTCAGTCGGCTCAACCACCCTCTCACATACATAAAATACATAGAAAGAGAAGTAGAGTGAACTGCTTCCGATGAACACACATGCTTTTCATTCTGACACCTAGAGCCAATTTCAGAGCCTCCATGTTTTTGGACCGGGGGAGGGGATACCCAGACTCACTTTGGGAGAGCATGCAAACATGCATGCAAACACTTCAAATTCAACGAGGAGCTCCTGCAGAGGGAGCGGAGGAGGGGACCGGGCACGCACCCTTGTGGAGCTCTTGAGGCTTTTAATGGTCTCGCTCTGGGAGAGGTATGGGCCAAGTCTCACTGTCTGTGGTTTACTGCTTAAAAGGTCCTTCATCCTCACGACTGCATCACCTCCTCTCCGCCCGTGCCCGTGCCTCTCCACTTTTCCAACCCAATGGGAGCCAGACACTAAAACCTTTGCGGAAGATTTACTGGCATGAACCGTCCCACCATGTACAGTGTGATCAGCAAATCCAGGTCAGCGAGACGTCATTACTCACTGGTCTCGGCCAAAATTGCACCGATTTGGAGTGAAACAGCATTACTGGTGGTTGGAATTGGATTCTAATGATGTAGAAGTAATTATTGACCATGAAAATAATTTCCGTGTGCAAAAATGAAGCCCCTCTTCCTCTTCTCTTCCCAACCAGTTCCCCCTTTCCCTCCCTCCACTCCTCTTGGCGTCGTGCAAATGTGACGCAAGCGAACTTAATGGATGTTGATCCCCACGAGGAGGAGGAGGAGGAGGAGGAGGAGGGCACGAAGAAGAGGCTGCTAGGCAAACATGTTTACAGTTCACTTACGGGAATCAACAGGTTTCAACAAAATCTGTCGGCTTTCTTGCTCCGTTCCTTTGTGCGCTCCCCTCCCGTTTCACTCCCTTTCACTCTTCCCTTTCAGTCTTATCTGCTGCGTGGCGATGGTATCTCTGGCCGCAGACTGAAAGGGTGCGCCGCCGATAAATACGAGACACTGTCGGTGGGAGGGGGAAAAAAAAGAGGGGAAAGAAGGAGCAAGAGTTTGTGCCGCGCGTACGTTGGAGAAAGAATGTGCGAGGTTTCGTCTGGAGATAGCGTCCGCGCTCAGTCCTTCAGATTCCTGGCCGAGATCTACCGTCTCGCTTTGAGATCTGGGCCAAGAAGCGATGATCTCAGAGCGTGATGCACTCATTACCAGCGCTTTCAGAGTATAAAAGCTTGTTTATGTAGATCATTTTCAAGACCGTTTCCAGTCCTGAGTACTTAAAAAAAGAGAGAGAGAGAATTGATGCCACGAGATAAGAAAATGTTGAAGTGGCAGCTACTTATCCAGCTTCATTTGTCAGCTTAATTCATTTTTACTACAGAGACGATGTGGAACTTCCCATCCAGCTAGATGTTCAACCTAGAGGCTGCAGGGGAACATGAAGATGAAAACCAGCAAGTACAACACTGCTTTAAAAGTCCAGTACCTTTCCTGCTTGATTTTTGGTGTGGGAGTTTAACTTTGAAAAACAGATAACAAATGGAATTTGAGCTGGCGCTGTTGCGTCAAGCAAAATGGCACACGCTGGCCTACATAAGTGTATGGACCGGTCGAGATAAGTGCTGCAGAACGGGAGATAAAAACTTTGATGATGCGCAGAGTCTGGTTGTCGTCAGCGCTTTGCAGACGCGATCTCAAGTGCCCATCCTCCGTATCTCTCCCTCGCATAGCTGGCATGCAGAGCACTGTGACCGTATATATCTATCCGGATGAAATGCCTGAAAGTACAAAACGTTTCCTTCATTCAGAACCCCGGCAGACACAATGCGGCACAGGGTAAACACAACCCGGTAGCGTTAATAATACATCGAAGTGTCTGCGATTTGAAAATGATCTTTGAGAGCGCTGCGAAGTTGGTTTTCCCGACGTTTGTGTTTTGTTGTGTACTTTTAGCTCCTCTGGGTTTTCTGTGAACTGTTATTAGAGCAACATTTCAGCGTGTTCCGGAAAAGACGCCGGTTTCCTCCACTTAAACCGTCCTGCACTCGCCTCACACCGATATGTGGAATCAATTTCAATCTTGGTGGGTTTGCAAGCGAAACTCTCAGGATCAATGGAGAGTCCTGTGACTGAGACTTGTCACATTTGTCAGCTGTGTGCTCGATACACTGACGGACTGTAGATTCACAAATTTTGTTAAAGACGTTATTCCTGCCAAATTATGTCAAACCTTGCATCGGCTTGTTCTGTCAAATGTAGAGCGGGGCCACTTTACACAGTGGCAAACCCTGTTTGTCTTCCCATTATGCTGCAGAACAAAATTGCTTTAAACTTTAAACATTTCAGGTGGAAAAATATGTTGATAACGACAACAGTTTTTCCTCTCAGGATGCGCAAGGTCATTGTGTAAACACGGCATACGAAACCCAGCTAAACAAAACAGAAACCGAACCCGTTAAAGCGAACAAGCCTGTGTGAAGTGGTCAAGCAGCTTGAAGGCCCCAGAGCCCGGCGGTGGTCCAGTGAGCGGGTGTGAGGATGAGCTGGATGGAGGAGGAAGACCCGATGAGGAGGGGCAAGGGTCGTGGATGCTCTTGAAAGCGAGGAGCCGGTGGAGCTGCTGCAGGATGCGTGTTATATGACTAATGGATGGATGGATGGATGGCGGTGGGTGGAGGGGGGGGGGGGGTTCTGATAACGAGGAGAGGCGCAGAGTTTTGGATGGGTTGCACTTTATTTATCCCTCTGGGAGGTTCCCTTTGGGAAGTTCAGGTCCCAGGTTACAGCGCTGGAGTCGGAGTGCAGAAACTTCAGTGCACAAAACAGCCGCCGGTGGGTGAAGTTGAGTTCTGAAGGTGGAAACTTCTGACCAATCTGGGATGGATTCGGGCAGCAAGAACATATGGTGAAATCTCCCTCTGAAATGTATGTAAAAGTAGGAAAATCTCGAGCCATGCACTCACGCACATGTATCTGTTCGTCCATGAATATGAAACCACGAAGTGCTAATGGCTAGGTTATTGCATATTGAATTAGCATTCCGAGACTTAGTAATCAGACGTCCCTCCGTTGTGATGGGGTTTCTCTGTCATAATAGATTTCCATGAAGCCTCTAGAGGAAAAAAAAAACCCTCAGACCTTCATTCGATTTCGACATGTCCCATGGACTCTTATCTCCGCGCTTTAGCCGTTAGATCTGATTTAATTCTGCACGTTGGGCAGATTGGACAGATCGCATCGGAGGAGGGAGAGCTAATCACGCCAGCCGTTGTTGCACGTTCTCGCTGCGTTGCAACTCATAATCTCGGTCCGGGCCGACACCCGAGGAGCCGGCGCCGCCCTCCGATTCGCTGGCGTTCCCCCCGGGGAGGAGCCCGCGCCCGCGCCTCCGAACAGCTTCACGGGGGGGGGGGGCTTTCTGCTCGCCTCGCGTCCTGGAGGTGGAGGTCAATGCAAATCGCTGCAAAGTGATTGTGAGCGACGGCGGCAGATGTTGCGTCCGATGCCATTCAGCACTCCCAGAGAAGACGGTCCCGTGTCACCGCGTGCATGCGTGTGCGCGTGCGTGCGCGCGTGTCTCTGTGTGTACGCGTGGCTCCTCTCTCCGCCCTTGAGCCTTTATCGAGTCCTTCTAATTATTTCATTATGC
Source organism: Karalla daura (assembly GCA_029224185.1). Lineage (NCBI taxonomy): Eukaryota > Metazoa > Chordata > Actinopteri > Chaetodontiformes > Leiognathidae > Karalla > Karalla daura. The sequence continues at coordinate 4,340,440 of CM055206.1, forward strand.
AAACGAGTCGCCATTATTTCATTAGCCGGGCGGCCAATCACAGCAGCTGATTAGGAAGTGATTAGCATGCAGCGGGTTTGCGTCTCTCGCTCCTCCGTGTCCTTGCCGGCGCCGGTGGACCCATCTGGACGCGCGCGCAGGCCTGTAGGTGGGAGAGCACAGCCACGTGCCGCAGACGCTGTCTTTCCGGAACGTTCTGCGAAGGGTTTCGAATCTTTTTTTCACAGAGTCACAGAAAAATATAGTGCAGAATGAACTGCAACTGAAAGAGAGACAGATGGTTTGGACGTGCGTGTGTAGATTGCATGTTACTCCCACTCATACAGTATGGTAGTACAGTAGTTTGCTGACACCTTTTCTATAGGGTGTTCACATGTAGTGTAACAAGCAGACTGAAATACATGCTAAATAGATGCTTGCAGTTTCACTGTTACCATTCAGTCAAAATATTAAGGATGGTAGCAAGAGAGAAGCTGAGCAAGGTAGGTAGATGAGTTTTAGGCTCGTAGGGTGGTTTTGAGTTGCTGGCCAGGTAGGCACGTTGATTTTATGGCTGGTTTTAGATTGAGGTTAGGATTAAGGTTCGTCTGGTTTTAGCTCGGGTTTGGGTAGGTCAGCATTAGGTATGTGTTGTGGAGACTGGAAGGGAGTTTACACCTTTGGACAAGGCTCCACTCCTTTTTTCTCTCCAGCCGCGGTAAAATGATATCGCAGGATGTGCTCTACTCATCACAGGCAACGAAAGATTAACCGTCAGACGTGTGTGTGTGTTTGTGTTGTGTCTTGATGTGTGTGCGCGCGCCGATGCGTGTTGGTTTTAGCTGGCAGGACATCGAGGAAAGGCAGAATCGCTGAGAATGTGGGCGAGCGAGTGTGAGGTCCGTGCGCGCGTGCGCACGCGTGCGCGCGTGTGCCTTTCGCACGTATTCAACACGGACGCGCGGCTAGTCTGTTTGGCGCGCTGTGCGCCCATCAGAGGTGTGCAGTCGGGAAGAGAGGAACGCTCTTTGATTGAGAAACGTTCCTTCAAAACAGCCGGTGAAGCAGAATTTAAAACAAGGACATGTTTTTCATCGCTGCTAAGCCAAGGCAAAATACCTCTTTTACCATGGCAGTATATCAGAGCTGACTGTGTGTGTGTGTGTGTGTGCGTGTGTGTGTGCGTGCGCGCTGCTAAAAGCCCACAGCACATATTTTAAAGACGGTGGGTTTAAATCCAATTTTGCCGCGTACTGCTTTCAGAGGCAGAAATTCGCCCCCCCCCCCCCACACCCCCCCCCAAAAAACTAAGTGGAGCGTCTGTATTTGCTCTGTAGCTTCCCGTGAGGTTAAGCAAGGCCAAACAAATGCTGAAACGGGTGCGCCGAGGCTAAGTGCATCCGCAGCGCGGGTGCAGCAACCCAATAGTTTGTCACTTTAAGAAAAACACGGCGAAGTTCCCAGGCCCCGGTAGCAGTGCTCATCTTCCTCTCTCTCATTCGATTTACGGTTACTCACATTAGGTGGCGCGTCGGCCTCACAGCGACGCGGGGCGCGACGGAGCCGGTCCGACAGCCAGCGTCACGGTGGCGCGGAGTTCGACCCCGGATGCGGATGTGCGGCGGCGGCGGCTCGTCCCGTCCCGTCGTGCGAGCGCAAGCTCATCAAAGGCCGCATGAGTTAAACACTCACCGCCAGCTTGCGTTTGAAATGTCCCCTCCCCGTTGATTAAACCGGAACGTCCTCGTTTGCAGAGCGGCCGGGCCCTCTGGGGAGCGAGGACAAACACGCGTAATTGAAGCAAAGCTTCTCCTCTTTACGCGAGCCGTCTCCCGCTGCCGGTCACCTCTCGCCGAGTCCTGCCCCCTCCGCGTCCGCCCGGGCATGTGCGGTGTTCCCCACGTCACCAGTTGAGGATATGTCTTCATTATATCCGCTCGCGTGCGGTGAAATTACCCCTCACCCTATACAAGGCGGCAGACGTGCACGCAATCACGGATCCCGGAGAGTTAGAGCGATTACAGAAGCGAACGTGTAAGTGTCAGGCATGGCAAATGAATCGGAAGCAATCTGGAGATGAAGACTTATATTTACACACATCTGTGTGTACACTTTCATGAATGCAGGTCCTCATCTGCATACAACACATTTGCACTGTACACATATTTGTGTTCGGGTAACCAAATGGTATTTCTTTCTAACAAAGCAAGAAAACATCGCCTACAAAGCTATATATATATATATATATATATATATATATATATATATATATTCCCATATTGCCATACATGTGCATGCAACAAGGAGCCACACGGTTTGCTCTTTTAACCCATGCAGCGAGAGCTACCTGGCAGCAAGATGTAAACTGACACGCACACTGCGGGAGGCAGGAAGGCATGGAGTTTTGTGCACACACGCGCACACACACACACACATGCACACGCACACATCGACACACACACACACACACATGGCAGCATTTGGTTAAACACCTGGGCAATTTGGATTCTTGCGCACGACCCGACGCGATAATGGAGAATAAAAGCCGTAAAAGCCTGGTCCCGCCGCACCGCCGCACGGCCCTCCTCTGTTGGCATCACGGCTGAGGGTAACTCGCTGCGACAAACACTGAATCGAACCGAACGGGGATCGAGCTGAATCGCACGCAGAGCGGAGGGGGGGTGGGGGGGGGGGGCGCTTTTGGAAGAATGACGCCGAGAGGAACGCGATCCGTCCGCGGCCTCCTCTCGGGGGCCCGTGAGTCACAGCCAGCGCCGCGCGGCCCGGCAGCCGAAGACAGTCGCTTAGTTTGATGTGAACTTCGCTCTCCTCCTCCTCCTCCTCCTCCTCCTCCTCCTCCGGCGGCGGCTGTCACCTCTCGCTATCCCTCTGCAGCGGGGGCCCAGATCAGTGGGGCATCTGAGGGCCTGTCGCTCCGCTCTCCATCACGGCCGCAGCTCGCCCCGGGACACAGGTAGCGGAGCTGTAGCACTAACCGAGCGCTAGGAGATTTATGTGGCTGGGGGGGTGGAATGTTGGGGTGGGAGGAGGGAGGGGGGAGGGGGGAGGGGGGGGTGTGCCGGTCCCTGATAGCTCTGCACGCTGGCTCGCTCTCCTCCCCTCTCAAGGGTCGATATGGGTGACAAACACGTTGCCGAGACTTCCGCTCCACAGGAAAAGTTCCCTCGCACAAAGTACTTCCGAGCTGGAACGCCACGTTTCGCCGTGACTGGCTCCTCGCCTGGAGCCGCGCAGTAAATCACAATAATGCGGCGGAGAAATCTTGATGAATGACGAGCGTCTCGGGCTTTGGTTGTTTTAATTAGAGCTGGGTAGATCGGCAAATTATCCGCAACTACTTCAACAGCTGATCGATCACGGGAGAAGTGTTTTCGGAGGGAAAAGTCGCTGTTGAATAGCGAAATGCGAATTTCGTCCATGTTCCCACTGGAGGAAAACTGTATTTTTGGACCAAAATAAAACGGTGAAAATATGTACTGGGTTTGAAAGGACATCGACGTTGTCAACATTGTCTGTTTCTCGGCTCCTTTTTTGTGCTTTAAGCCGCGTCTGAAGGAAATCAACACTTCGCACGGACGCTCCGTCCACGTCTCTCAGTCCTACTTTTGCCAATGTCAAGAGAGACACGGAGGACCACTAACTCCCAGTGACTCGAATCAGATGGCATTGTGGCTTTTCTTAGCCGCCCCTCTCCTGGCCATTTTATTAACACAAGCCGTGCATCACTTGTAGGTCAGTGAATCAGATAGCTGGAAGTAGCCCGCATGCTATTTCTATCAGCGATATTGCCAGTGCAAGCCGCATATCAGTGTAAGTTGATTATCTCAGTCAGCCGTCAGGGACAAGCGGCGTCTCTCTGTATTAGAGCGACTTGATGTTTAAGCAGGGGCGGGGGGTTGGGGGTGGGGGGGTGGCCACAGGCGGCCAGCTCACACATGGCGGTCCTGGGGCTGCGGCGATGGGCTCAGATGATCAGCTCGAAGGCCCTGACGGTTGAGTCAGAGGTGATCCTGACTGGCCTTGAGTGATGACTGTTGGAGCTCAGACTCCTGGTGGTTTGTTAATGAGCTGAGACAGAGAACAAAAACAACACGAGAGGAAAGGCCCCCGAAAGTTCGACCGGATAGAAGTCAAGAGGAACTTGCGTGGCGCTGGGAGGACTTTGATTCACTTTGCTCACTGAGTAATCACTGATCTTATGGAATGGACTACAGGTGTTTTTAGCTTTGCATATTTTCAAGCATTCAGCTCCTAGTGAGCCTCTCTAGTTTGCATTCGTCAGACATCTGAAGCAACCCTGTACTGTACATGTGCCAAATGATGGCCAATGTTGTTATTGCATTATTATTATTATCATCATCATACATCAGCCTCAAACAAATGCTAGCTTTGACCAATAGGAAGACACTAAGGCCACTCATGTTTCAAGTGCCTTTTAGCAGGAGCTAAAAAAGTCTCCAAAAGAGTTCCACAATGACCACGGTGCAAAGACGCAAAAACGGGAACCTGCTGGAGGGACCTCGAGTTCCGAGTGTTGGTATGAAGGTGCCTACTGATCCTATGAGATGGACTAAATGTTGTTGTTGTCTTTCCAGGGAGCTGTACATTTGACGAGGGCTTCTCCCAGTGTGACTACCAGCAGGATCCCTATGACGACTTTGACTGGACGCACATCAACACCCAGGAAGTGCCCTACGTCTCCCCAGACCTGCCACAAGGTGAGACCCACCGTCATTTCTGAAGTCTCTGCCAGCCGCCCTTCATAGTTCAACACACCCCAGTGGTCCACGAGGATGCAACCCAGAAGTTGGGAGCCATGATCTTAAAATTCACCACCTCGAATAGCTGCGTTATGAGGCATTAGTGTTAATAAGCTATGCATATTACACCATTTTTTGCACACGCACGACATGAACCTAAGATACCCTGCAGAATGTTTTACTTGTTATTTTTTACTGAGGCAGGAGTTTAGTAGTGTGGTGAGAAGTATAGTATTGGTATTAGTACCGATTGGTAAATGATGTCCTCTCCTCCTCTCTCCTGTTCTCCCCTCTTCACTCCTCTTCTCTTCTCTTTAATCAGTTGTTTTTTTCCTCGTGATGATGATGAAGGGGAAATTAAATCTTTCTGCCTCAGGGCTGAGGGTCTAATTAACAGAATATGAGGTCATTAATCAACGGCAGGGAACAGGGAAGGTTGCCTACTTTACAATGTTAAAAGCAAAATGTTTTAACAGTAGCCAGCCATGCAGCATTGGGACAGTAAGCGCCAGCGCCAAATGAAAGCCACAAAGTAGGACTTGTGACAGGCGGACGACCAGTGAGGGGTCAGTGGGGTGAAGAGTACGTGTTTTTATGTGACCACCATAAACATACTTCTTCATCTCCCTTCCTCTCCTCTCCGTTTCAGTCCCATCCTTTCCTTTATCCTTCCCTCTCGCCGTCCTCCCCTTCTTCCCCTCGCCTTATCCCTCCTCCCCGTTGCTCCTCTCACTTTATCCCATCCGCCCCTATCTCGTCTCCTCTCTCCTCATCTCTGTTGTGAAAGATTATAACTTTGTTGCCATGACAATGCGATGCAATTATTTATCTCTCAGGCTTATCATCATGACAACCCAGACTCGCTGACATTTAGAGAAAGGTTCGGTTCAACACCAGCTCTTTACGATTTACACACACACACACACACACACACACACACACACACACACACACACACACACACACACACACACACACACACACACACACAGTCACAGACAAACACACAGACACAGACAAACACACTGGCCCTATTTCCTCCCAAACGCGTGTCCTTTATCTGATTCACAACAGGTGCGGCGGGTGTGATGCTTGGCGCAGTGGCGAAGCCAAAGTTTAGCCTCTAGTTTCATTAAGACCAAGCCGGGTGAGACGGTGCAGAGTCTGCAATCTGCGGAGGTTACGCGCCTAGCCCGAGAGCGCAGCGCTAATGCCGGGAATTAACATGGCATTAACCAGGGCCTGGGACGCCGGCGGAGTCAGCCCAGGCACAGGCCGAGGGCGGGCCAGGTTAATGGATGTTGCCTGAAGGTGCAGGGAGCGCGAGCCGACATTTGATGTGTTAATGACGCCGGCGGGGGTGCGGCGCGTGGGGATGGAGGCTGGCGGCGGGGACGAAAGACGTGACAGTGGGCCAGGTCTTTGCGTTTGGGCCGCGTGGCGCCAGGAAGCAAGCGAGGGGGGCTGACTCTCCGGCTTTCAGCGCCTTCCCCGGGACACACTGGAAATGACTTTGTTTTCTCAGCCACCGGCAACGCAGAAGTACTCCGGTCTTGTTTGTCCCCCCCCCCCCCCCCCCCCCCACACACACACACACACACACACACACACACACACACCTCCACCCCAAGGGCATGGTGTGATTTAAAGCACGGCACTGGAAGCTTTTTGGCCTTTTACCCCCCCTCCACCCCCGAAAACAAAGCGAGACCTACCCTCCTCTTTTGGAGGCAACTGTGAAGAGCACTCAGCTTCTTAGGGACCTCTGGGAGTGAGTTTATTTTGCCGATTAGTAGTTCAGAGGATTATATATTGTCACAGGCATTGGCAGAAGAAAAGAAGTCGTCGAAGGGCTTTACGCAGGATCGCTTTGGAGTCATTGGATGGCTCAGCCAACAATTACACTTTTGTTCCCTATAACCCACATTGATTTGTCACAGCGCGCTAATCACCATTTATGCTTCAAGGCAAAGGCAGCGCCGTGAGTGGCGCGGGCGCGGCTTGGCGCTTTCGGTAACGCGGGGAGAGCTATTCTATGTAATCTCTCCGGGGGCTGATGCTGGCAGCAGCAGCGCGCCGTGCCTGGGTCTGCGGCGCCGTGCCGCGCCAGCTGAACGTTCACGGGCTGCAGCTCTTTGGCTCGGTGGACTAAAGCAGACACTCTTGACTCACAACGTTGTCAGCCAGTAGCACTCTAAACCTATTTGGCATGCCATTAGCTCTGTGTCTCCTCCTTTCATCCCAGTCCTCTATCCTCACTGTAATATCTAATAAGCAAGGGAGGGGAGAGGGAAAAGAGGCATTTTAACCAGAGAACCGGCCTCTTGTCCACTGGTTTTCGTGGTGAATCGTGATGATTGCGAAATGATGGTGGCAACGGAACGCAAATAAACGGACAGCAAGCTGAGGACAGGCAAGTAGTTTCGGTCCAAGCAGTGTTCATAGGTAGTATGTAATCGTCTCAAAACCTTAAAAGTACTTATTTCTTAGTTGTCTTACAGTATTCTACTGCACAATCCAGAGATTCTTTCAGCTATTTGGAATTCATGTGGTTGGTGCCGACCATGAAAATCCCTCCAGATGATATTTGTCTGTGTTGTGCATAGTACATAGTCAGCATGTGTGCACAACAATACGAAGATGATTTACTACGAATGCATGCACAGTACCTCTCAGGTGCGCCACTTTCGTGATAGGAGGTTTATATTGACAACCAGCAACAATGAGAGACTGGGACGATGTGCACCATAGACACACGCTCACGGACACTAGCCGAGCACCCGGCCGAACATCTACACCCTCTTGAAATACATAGGCATTGATTCATAGCAGGTGATCTCATGCCAGCGAGATAGCAGAATGTGACCTGAGCTCCGTCGGCACCACGGACCGACTGGTGATGCAGCCCCCTGCGAGCTGTGATCCCCGCTGCTGGGATGTTGGTGTTTTGCCGGAGAGTACTGCGCACCCCCCCCCCCCCCCCCCCCCGCCGCCGCCGCTTGTGCTGTTGTTATGTGACATATCTAGGTCTTAAGGCTGTCACCGGGGGTATTTTTAGACTCATCGTTATATTTTGTCGTCACTCCATTAGCGGCCATTTTAGACGTCGGCGGCTCAAAGACGAGCCAGCCATCTTAGAAACTGGCAGGCGTCAGGTGTCAGATGTTCTTGGCATCGCAAGGTGCGCTCCCCGTTGCATCGGTGTCGTGTACTGTCAGTCTCCCTTCGCTCGCCCCCCCCCCCCCCGAGTGCTATTTCAGCCTCAGATTTGGCTGCTGTTGTTCCGTCCTCCCAGGCCTCGAGTAATTTCATAAATACAATCAGACATTGTGACACGGTGATGCTGCAACACAGGATATCGCTGACGGCCCCCCTTTCACCTAATATTCCGATATTTTTACTCGCTCTTAATCCCCTTGTTGTGTTTTTTTTTTTCCGTCCCGATTATCCGAACCGAAAGCTGGGGGTTATTTTTGTTTTTTTGCCACGTTGCGCGTGTGTGTCGTGACACATCTGGGTCTCCGACTGATAGGAATATTTTTAACCGGCACGTCATCTCAGAGGCAACGTTTCTGTTTCTGTCCCGCGTCACCATCTTAGCGGGAGCGTGCGTACATAGCGTCGGGCGTGCGTCTTGGATCGATCTCAGATCGATGGTTCGGCCCCGTCCGATCGGCCGCTGTCCACTTGCTGGCGACACATCCAGAGCCGGTCGGATCATTTCGATGCTGCCGGGGCCGAAGCGGGCGCGTGAGTCGGGGCCAGTGGTGGCGTGGTCGCACCAGAGGAGGGGGGGAGAGGAGAGATGAGGAGAGCGAAAGGCCAAATCCAATAACTAGGATACAGTGTCTGGCTTTGAAAAGAGCGTGTGTGTGTGTGTGTGTGTGTCCAAGTAGAAAGTCTGTGACGATGCACTGTACTCTGCGGGGAAAAGTGTTTTTCTCTCAGTAGATTAGCCAGACAATGAGCGATAATCACTATTGTCCTGCAGCTCATTGTATATCGCGCATTGTTTATGGCATGATATGCAAATGGGTTTTAACTGCGAGCACAGAGCACTGTGTTTGTTTGACGGGGGTACAGATGTGAGGCTGTATTAAATGCAATTTCTGTCTCTTCTTTCTTTTGTGCTCTTTAATCATCCACTGCACTCTGCTCTGCTTCGTTCTATTGTGTTCTGCAGGACCCACTATCTATTCCACTTAAAGCCGCTACAAAAAAGGTGTTTGCATCATTGATTCGTTTATCAACTGTTTTTGAGTGATCCAACTATTTGCTCACTGTAGAAGCACATAATACGATCCTGGAAGCTACAGTGATGCCTATATATTAATCTCATCTAGACCTGAGCATAGCACTTTTTATACAAGACGTAGCGCAAAGTGCTGAAAACTGACTGAAAAGCATCATCATTCAGAAATTTGGAGCAAGGAAATACCAGGTTTGGATTAAAACCAAACGAATAAGAGATATATCAAATTGAATGTACCTTCACAAAATGGGGGGATGATGACTTCATAGAAACCAGAGAAAATTAAAAGTCAACAATTATACAAGGACATAATAATATTAACTGCAAGATGATACAGTGTATGCACAAATAGATTAAAACAACTGATATGATTAATAGGAGAGCACATCATTCAACATTTAGATGAAATGTAGGAATGCTTTCAGGCTCTAAGTGGCTGGACCCATAATAGATTTAGAAATGTTGCATGAGCAATAGATTTTACATAAACAAGTTCATTGCTTTCTTTGCACTTCTGCTCTGAAAATGAGGAAATTTGGACAGGGTAATAGCCACCTTCTCCCTATCTGCAATGAGCTAATGTGGGATTACACGTCAGGCAGGAAAGGCTCACATTTCATCATATTTCATTGGAACAACATCTGGTTGAGGTCTGAGCTGATTACTGGAACATCTGGATGGGCTGACTGACTGTCCCGCTGGCAGACCCAGATTATGTATTACTTCAAGCGCCATTTCCTGCCGTCAGCTTCCATGAGAGCAAGGTATAATACTCAGTTGTGACAGGAAGCCACAACAAGGTACCAGATGCACGTTTAGTGACTGAAAATGTCGCCGTCCTATTAGACGACACATCGTGAACGCTTTTATGGCTGGACTAATCGGCAGAGGCAGACCGCTTGGGTCCGACCACAAGCTAAACACATTTGGATCGAGTTTCAGGTTCCTGAGACTGCCAGGGTACAAAAGAAATTGAGAAACATTAAACAAAAGCTGAAAGGAACATAAAACCAGGAACAGCATTGGGAAAAGAAGTTCCACTGTTCCCTCTCCTCTCGCAGTATCCGTGCTTTATATTGTTGCTGTCTTGCTGGGAAACTGTCCCACCATCACAGAGGAGAAACAAATGGCACAGTCGTAGGAACTCGGCGTGTTTTATGTGTCTGGTGGGGGTTGGGCTCGACTGATTCTTGCACTGCGAGCCAAAAAAAGGAACAAAGAAGTGAGTAAACATGCAAACGGAACGGCAAAGAATTACTAGTCTTTCGGGGTCCCCATTGCCAAAATAAAACACCACTGGAAATCATCTCGACCACCAGAGAGACGACGCATTTCAAAGCCTAGGCAGGTCTCCAGTCACGCTCACACCGAGGGGCAATTTAGTCTCCAATCGACCTAGACATGCATGTTTTTTGTACAGTGAGAGGAAATAAGTACCTGGAGGAAACCCGCGTTGACAAAGGGGATCCTCTTGCTGCGAGGCAGCGGTGCTATTCACCATTTAAGCCTCATAAGTTGAAGTTTATTGAGTGTAACGACCGACGTCTGAGATCTCCCGGCTTCCTGCGCAGTGGCAAGCACAGACATGGGTATGAAGTTTGAGGAGATATGAACTACGAGAGATGAAGAGAGAGAGAGAGCAGATGAAGATTAAAGGATTTATATCTGACTGGTGGGAAGGGAGGAACTGAGACCGTGCTTGGTTTGTCAGGACAAAAAAAAAAAGCTAAAATATTCATCACTGTAATTTTCCAATTCACAGAACTGCCACAGCGGCCCGTCTGAGGCGCTCATTCCTCAGGAGTGGTTTATGTTTGACAAACAGTAACAGGAAAAGAGCCGGCTCGCTCATGTAGGTACATGCAGTGCAAGCAGCCGTTGCTGCTTGGCAAGCCCGGCCACAGTTTTCACCGCGTCTGCACACTAACTACCCCCTCAGAGGGCACCACGGCCGAGTGTGTTCAGGCTGTGGAGTGCTGCAGGCGCAGGGGCTGCAAACAGAGAGAGACGAGCCCGTTCCACGTGTCACACGTCCACATGCACTGAACCTGCCCGTTTTGTTGTCCCCCCCCCCCCCACGTCTCTAGGCTCCTACATGTATGTGGACGTCTCGCAGTACGATGTCGGGGAGAAGGCCCGGTTTCAGCTGCCCGTCATGAAGGAGAACGACACCCACTGCATCGACTTCAACTATCTCCTCACCAGCCCCGATGGCTCCAGCCCCGGCACGCTCAACGTCCTGGTCAAGGTAACGACCACAAACCACCACAGACAAAACACAGCTGAATATCACAGAGGTGTTCAGAGGATTCATCCAGCCAGTTCACTTTAGACGCTATTACCTTCAGTTTAGAGGGTTTGCATGCATGTAGACTGAACATTTCTCATCATTTCTAAGCAAGTGAGAGATTATTTCACAGATATTTGTTGCCATAGACATAGAGAGGATCTAACATGAGAACAACCAGGATAATTGAACAAAATGTGACACACAGTTTTGCCATTTTTGGGGCCGGAGTTCTCTGTATTCAGTTTTCAGTGTTATATAATTAAATAAAGAAGGTCACTGAATGCCAAATAACAGGTCTGATTTAACTGGAATATCATTATCATTAGTTAGACAAAATAGCCACGTGAACATGAATTGTATTTATGAAGGTTTTAAACAAATGCAGCAGTAAGAGATTTGACATTCAAACCTCATCTGGCATGATAATGATATTTAAATCAGGCACCTTACTGATCAGCGGCCAACCCGAAATGCCTGTCGAGAGTCATTTTGTGGTGGATTTAGCACAGACAGACTGGACTTGTGTGGATTAATATCAAGTCTGCCATGAGGAGGGGGGATGGGGGGGGGGGGGGGGGGGGTCAGTGTGGTTGAGCTCCTTCCAGCATCTTGCCCACATAAAGTAGATGCTGCGCCTCTCCTCCTGGACTCCCCTGCTTTTCCTCTCACCCTTTGGCTTTAGCTAGAGCCTCTGTGAGCTCTTTAAACCGTAACAAAAGCATCAGAGGAAAAGCTGCAGCTCTGTACCCCCCACCCCCCGTCTCAGCCAGCCGATGGGCCGAGCCGTGACTCAGTTTGTCAGGTGGCAGGTGTCTGGCTTTGGACCGGTGTTATACTGTTTGTCTGGATGCTAGACACCGCATCGATTGAACAGAAAGTCCATCCATCCATTATTGTTATCTCACCCGCCCTGTACCCTAATGGTGTTGCAGGAGCACACATTCACACAGTCACTCTCACAGTCACACCTAGGGGCAGTATAAAGTCTCCAATCCTTTCTTCTAAACGTGCATGTTTGTGGACTGTGGGCGTAAACTGGAGTACCTGGAGGGAAACCCACGCAGCCCTCGGTCTCACCCAGGTGTCAAACCCGGGTCCGTCTCGCTGTGAGACAACACAGCTCTCCTCTGAGCCACGTTGTCACCCGTTTGTACATATTGTAATATGCAGATCATTAAAGTCAGAGGAAAGGATTGATTATAGTCTTGGGTAAAAAAGTGAATCCCTGATAGCTACTTTGAGACGCTCTTGATTATGTGTACCACGAGCTGGCACCATGAGCTGGAGCAGTACACACATTTTCCTGTTTCTGTGGCGGCCTCCCGGAGTTCTTCTACTGGAAGCTATGAAAGCAAAACACCTTCTCACCCACTCATGTAATCTCCCAGCTCTGCTGCAGACCACATATAATACATTTCATTTAACACAGTGTGAGTTCAAGTCAAAAGCATGGCTACACACGTAAATCCGGTTTTAGGAAAAATGTGGTCTAGATTTTTTGTGATACACACCACACTGAACAGTGTGGCTTGCACACAGCATTTGTTCTATTATTTTGTTGGACATCTATCAGAGAGCACATGTGTTGTAAATAGGCTCAGGATGGGTGGAGCTATCACATCATCATTTTGGATGAGAAATATCATTCCTTCCACTCTAGTCATTCCCACAACGCTCTCATTTTTGCAGATTCTGGAAATGGTTGGAAACGCAGTAGATTGCCATTTTACTCATCCCTAAATCTCATTATTCGCCTTTTCACTCTAATGTTCGTGGAAATAGTCCCTGCAAAGCAGTTATTTCACTAGCCTGTGGACAGTGGTCTAGTCGGGCAGGGATGGGCACAAAAGCGTACAGTTTTTCGACTGTTTTAGGTTCAGCTGCTTGTTGTAGTTTCTATACGCTGATGATGCGTTCTGTTTATTTTCTAGGTGAACAAGGGTCCGCTGGCCAACCCTATCTGGAACGTGACATCCTACACTGGTGACGACCGGCTCACAGAGCCATTCAGGCTCACTTCTTCTGACACCGTTGTGATGCTTCTCGGTTGTGTTGACTGTAACGTTGTCTTTCAGGTAAAGGCTGGCTGAAGGCCGAACTCGCCGTCTCCACCTTTTGGCCCAATGAATACCAGGTAAATCCCTCATCATAACAAAGAACGGCCATGTCCACGCATGGTTCCCACTCGTTTCGCTTGACTTTGTTTTAGTAGGTGAGTTTACTAACTCAGTACGTTTACACAACACTGGAAAGTAACAACTAATGTGTATATAAATACATTAGTCCGCCTCATACCAACCGACACATCTCACCACCTGGTGTTGGGGCGGTGGCATGTTCCCGCCAATTTTTCAGCTTCGCCTGTTGAAGGTTAACCGGGACAAAGACAGAATTAAGATGAGAAAGATGAGTTGAGCTATGAGCATTGCCAAACAAAGCTTAGCTGTTCAGAAAAACATCGTAGGAAAAATAAACAGAAAGAATAAAAGCAACAACAGAAGTCCAACACAAAGGAATGCAAAGAGAGATAAATGGAGCAAATGCGTGTGTCTCTTTAAGAAGTCCGGAGGAAGGGGTGACCAGCAATTTAGCCTGTCGTCATCTCTCACATACATATCGTGTGTTTGTTCGTGCCAACAACCAAACAGCATTAAGCACGCACACACAGGAACGCGTACACATGCTGTGAGGCAGGCAGCTGATTTATTTGTGTTGACTGAGGCTCAGGAGGCGACGATTAGGCGAAGTAGACAGTGGAAAAAAGATGCGTGTGTGTGCCTGCATACATGGGTGCATGCCACCATGCTGGACAGCGCTGCAGTTGTCAGAGTTGTTGTTTGTGTTGGACACCCTTGGAAACCCCCATCGCGGCGGTAGAAAAAAACATAGCGCGAGGACGCCGCCGAACGAGTCTGTGCGTGTGCAGCCAGATGCAGTAGGTGTGTGTGAGTGTCGCCGGTTGGCTCGTCTAGCAGGCGTGTGCCCGCACACGCACACACACACACACTCTGATCGTGTTAACACACAGGCAGCCCGGGGACCACATAATATTACTGTAAGGCAAAAGTGTGAAAGCATCCTCCAAATGGCCCATCTGGAGCCCAAATGGCCCTCGGTGACTGCGGGAGGAGATCACCAGCATGGAACTCGTGTGTCAACATGTTTTAATTGAACATAGTCATCTGGGTTTGCTGAGGCTTATGCGTAGTTTTGCGGGCGATGAAACAGGTTATTGGATTTGAGGTTATGACGCTTTTTTATTTATTTTTTTATTTCCACGCGTGTTCAAACATGTTTCCGTGTTCGCACTTCAGCTTTAGCTTTAATGAGACAGGGTTCCACCAGGGGTACACAGGCACACACACACACACGCACACATACACACACAAACACACACAGCTGCTCACACGTTAGTTTATGCATACACAGTAGACACACAAATGACAATAATAAGAAAAATGGTTGAAATCTTTTAGTTTTAATTTTAATAATGTTGCTTTTGAATTCCATTCAACAGCTTGAGAGCTGTCATCTCTTCCAACATTACAGTTTCTCTACACCAAACTGTGTATTATACACAAATGAACAGATAAATCCCTCAAACGAGCAAGCTGTTGGTGACAAGTGAGCACAGTTGACAACGATCTAAACCACAGTTAACAAATTCTCACATTCTGCTGAATTGAGCGACTTAAGTGTGAAAATTGCACATTTTATTCGCGTCATATTTGATAGTAACACGCCGTCACTGGTTTTTAACAATGGAAACTAATCGAGGCACCAGACAAAAGATGACAAATAGACAAGTGGCAAAAAGACAAAGAGTTTAGGGCAGACCAGCTATAAATGTTAAGGCTCTTGAGATTACCGTGTTAAGAATTGGCTCTTTAAGTGAAGCACAGCTGAATCGTTCCACTTTTTCACAAACAAAAATCTCCAATTCTCCTAAACTCTGAAGGTGTTTCTTTGCCCACCATAAGGTTTCAGCTTTTGCTGCCGAGGGGAAACACTGTGCGCACCCCTGACTTCGAGACTGACTGGGAGGACGCAAACTATAAAATGCGTCTTGCGTGCCAATCTCAATGTTTTTGGATTCAGTGACCATGCCCACATACATCAAAGTGATGTATGTGATTGGCTGATGCCGTGCGACCCTGCTCGGGAGTGATTATAAGTCACAGTTTCAGGGTTGCTTCGCTCATGCGAGAACTTGAGGAGCCGAGCTATCAGTAATCCCAAAGACACCAGCCAGTGAGTGAGTGCTCGACACCTGCGTGATTGAAACACTTATCTGCTCAGAGATGACCGTCATCGGATCCATTAATCACCAGATGCAGAAGATTGAAAATCTGCTCTGGAATAAGCAACAAAACCTTGAAGATTGCATGCAGGCTGCAGTGACACAACGGAATTGATCCCAGATGGAATGAATCACAGTCAAAAGTGTTTTTCCTGTACTCATTAAAAGAAAAAGTATTCAAATATGCAAGTATAATCAGGAATTAGAAAAGATGGAATATTTGCAACATGCAAATCATGGGCTTCACACCTAGACAACGTCTTGAGAGGCAGCTCAAAAAGCAGCTCGCGCTTTTAATAATGAAGTCCACACTCCGCCGAAAGTTGCAGAAATATCATTTTATATGTCCGCGGCCACAACTGTGCACACAGAGCGGCAGGTGTCAGTAGGTCGTGTCACGGCTCCCAGACAGACGTAGCTTTAATAACGAGCAGCGGCGAGCAGAGCGGCCGAGGGGGGAGGCAGATGGGCCGAGAGGCGAGTCCGTCTTCACACAGACAAAGATGAAGGTATTAAAAGTCAACCGATGTCTCTCTGCTGCGCTCCGCGGTGAGCTATGAGTGAAAGATGATAGGAGAGAGAGACAAGATAGATTGGGGGAGGGGTGGGGTGGGGTGGCGCAGAGAGAGGAGGGAGGGGGGTGGAGAGGGCGACACGAAGGGGTTGATAAGCTATGGGTAAACAGTTCACGGCAGATTTCCTCTTACAGGTGATGAATGACAACAGAGGCTCTCTCTCTCTCTCCTCCTCTGTCTCTCTTTTCGATAGCGCCCCCTCCTCCCCTCCTCCTCCCCCCTCCTCTGTTCATTACAGAGCTGCTCTCTGAGTAAACACTGTTAGAAAACAGAGACGGCAGGTGAGAGACAGAGACAGAAGTCAGGGGAGAGAAATGCTCAGAAAGAGGGATGATGATGGGAGAGAGGAAGGGCGGGCGGGCAGGCGGGGGTGTGTGGGGGGGGCGCGCAGGGCTAACATATGAAGCAGGAGAGTGGAAAGAAGTGATCAATGATGAGGATGTGGACTGAAATGGTGGCACACAAAAACACTTGTTGAAAGCACCAATAATGTACTAAATAAGTTATTTGGAGAAGCTGATGTGGAGTAGAAAGAGACAATTACACATGAAGGCCAAGAATATACTGTATACTCCACTATATAATGAGTATATACTGTATATGTGTGTATATATACATATATATATGTATACTGTATATATATGTGTATATACAGTATATATACTGTATATATATATAAACATTTTTTCTAAGTTTATAAAACTAATCATACTGGCCTGACCTGGTGTAGTGTAACAGTATACTTTCATGCATTTGTTTTGCTGTTGAGCACAAATAAAAATAATATTGTTGCGTTTTGGAGACATCATGAACGACCTTTATATTACAATTGTAAATACCAACAGATAAGAGAACAGGAAGTAAGCTAAAATACTGTAAAACCGCTAAAACCCAGGGATAGAAGTTACAGTGCAAGTGGCTGAAATA